>PTEX01000259.1:750998-825797 GCA_003342815.1 Eudromia elegans | reverse complement strand
CATGAATCCTGCAGCTATTCATGAAAAAAAAAACTTTTTTTTTTTTTTTTTTTTTTACTTTGAAAATACTGTACAAGGATGCTCTAGCTCCCCTCTAATGCCGTAAACTCAAAGGCATGGTCATAAGGGAAAACCAACAAAAAGTGAAGCTGAAGACCATGAAATAAAACAAGCAGGACTTGCTTGTGGCAATGCTACGGTCAAGGTGGGCCCCGTGGAGAGCTGCGTGAAAGAGTCACTTGGCCCCTAGGTTAAAAGACAGCCACGCTGAAGTACGTCATGAGGCTGTGCCTCCTTCAAACTGTAAAACAGACGGCTGGATGAAAGTGTCTTCCAAGTTACCATTGCTGTGTTGAAGCAGTAATTCGGGACTCCTGTGTATTTTTTTTTTTTATTGCATTAGGAAACAAAACCTTTAAAGCATTAAGACAGCCCTTTAATGTCCCTGCCAAAAGGATGTAGTTGATTCACAAGACACATTACGCTGCTGGCCTCAAGGCTTCCTGCCGAATGTTGCTTTATCTGCCCTGCCTCTGCCTCTTCCCCCTGCGAGAGTCGGATCAGGAAAAGCTCACCCGGTGGCATGCGCATGCATGGTCAGTTTGGTTCACAGTGTCACGGTGCGAGGCTATTCCATGCCGCTCCGGAGGATCTGGTTGGCCGCGATCAACATCACGCTTATAATAAAGGCCATGGCAAACGCGCAGATAAGGCTCTTCCGTACGCAGGTCTGTCTGTTCTGCTTCTGCGCGTGCACTGCAGGAGGGAGGAGAAAAAGGCAAAGATGAGCTGCCCAGCCCGAGAAACAGCTTTGCTTTCTGCCAGTTTCCCTTTCAGCATCTGAGCTGGGATGTTCTTCCTTGGCCTCAAGGCATATCTGGATTATAACCTTGCACTTAACCTTCCAGCCGTCCCTCAAAGATGACAAAGTCTTACCTTTCCTCGGAGTGCTGCATGGGCATTTTGAAAATAATCTGCATTTTTATTACTGCCAAACTGATTCTAGTACACCCCTCACCCCTTTCCCACCGCAGGAAGTCCTTTCTCTCTCACCCAAATTTAAATTGCTTAAATGCATGTAGATATAGGAGTTTCAGTTAAACTTCTTTTTTTTTTTTCATTCTTTTGAGAGTTCTTCATGACGTTTTCTCTGCTGTTATTTAACCAGACATATTGGACTTCTGCAAATCCCTTTAGACTCGTCTAGGCAGTTACGGGTCAGCTGGGAATGATCAGAGATTGAAGATGTGCCCTGCGACAACACTTGAAGAATCGCTGCCACGGTTCCCTTGAGTGTGCACAGTGTGCACAGTGTTTCTCTGCACTCTCTTTAGGTTTCCTGTGCTGAGGCAAAATCAGATTCATTAAGAAGCTTTTTTTCAGATGAACACTTGCAGAATAACGGGCAAATCTGCAGGAAGAGGTGAGAGGGATTTTGAATACTAAAAATACAGGCAAATTGAGACTGTTAGGGTTTGATGGTATTTTATTTATTTATTTGCTTATACGCTTATCATGCTGTGGTCCATGCTGTGTTCCATGTCCATGTGAGGAAGAACTTCTTTCCTGTGAGGGTGATGGAGCCCTGGCCCAGGCTGCCCAGAGAGGCTGGGGAGGCTCCTGCTCTGGAGACCTTCTAACCCACCTGGATGCCCCCATGAGCCCCGTGCTCTGGGTGTCCCTGCTGGAGCAGGGGGTTGGACTAGATGATCCCTAGAGGTCCCTTCCAATCTCAACCCTTCTGTGATTCTTTGTCTCAGTCTCTACAATCATTAGATTAATAGGTGTTATTGGAAGTACTGTGGAGACTAATCTGCTCAGAAGGTCCTCCGAGAGAAAAGCACATAAGTTCAGAAGATCCAGGATGGATAGTCCTGCCCATACAGCAGTAATGAGGAGTCTTGTGTTGGTAGGAGAGTGGAGGTCCCTATCTGCTCTTTCCATGCAGAACATTAACAGTGGCGTGTCTCCTTTCTCATCATAGTGGTGATGATGGGAGACGTTCAGATGGTTGAGAATAGACTGAGGATGAGAATAAAAGTCAGCTCAGGAAAAGGTTTCCTGAGTGCCCAAGCCTGGAAAAGTGCAGGGCAACACTTTGAGAGTCCATGGGAAAAAAAAAAAAAAAACAAAACCCAACTCTTATTCTGATGCAGACTTGGAACTTATTGCACAAGGAGGGGGTAGCAGTGGATGCAGCATCTGGGCGAGAGGCACATTAGCCCCACATCAGGCAGCGCTTTGATGGAGGCCTCCCGGGGCAGGGAAACACTGGGCAGCCGGCACAGCAAGGGCTGTAATGAAATCCCCCTCACGGCAGCTCCCCTGCACTGCCTGCTTTCTGCTCGCCCCGTCCACTCCCCTTTTCCTTCATTTGCTTTTCTAATGACCCCAGAATCGATACTGTGGTTCTCTGGTTTTTGCACACGGTGCCCCGGCGTTTCAAAACGGCTTGTTAAATACATGTCACTGCCTATTGCTGTTTCTTTCCTCAGAAAACCTTCCCAGCCGGTGGACAAAATGGGTCTGCGCTGCAGTGCCATTCCAAAATAAATTTCCAACAGTGGCCTCCGATTCTTCCTTTTCCAGGGTGAAAGATTGCTGCTGCCCGGGGAGCTGTTGAGATGGAGCTGCATGTGGAAGGACTCCTGGGGGCCAAGGACCGCTTTGGCTGACTGGAAATAAAACGGGCCGAGGTAGAAGGGAGCTCTGCTACGAAGTGTGTGGTGCTGCTGCCTAAATGAGGAAAGCTGCCTCTGCCAGATGGACGTGTCCTCACTATGATCCGATGGTTCTTTGCCCTTGATTCCCTCCTTTCTCTGGACACCGAGGCCTCCGAGCATGGCAGCCGTGCTTCCTCCTGCTGCTGCCCGCAGCCCGCGGTGCCTTCGGCATGGACGCTTGTCCTCCTTTACATCTCACTGCCAGCAGACGTTGCAGGTACCCGTGGGATGCGCTGGTGGTTCCCCAAACACCACCAGAAGTCAGAAGCTCCTCTGGAGATGTCCCAGGCTGCTGGTGCTCCCCAGGTGACCCAGATAAAAGAAATCTCAGGCAGCAAAGCCACGTTGGCGCCTGCCATGGGGGGCAGACGGCTGCAGCTCATTTCAAGGTGCCTGAATCCCACACCGTGGCTGCAGGGCTGGTGGTGATGCACACAGGGGGGTTGGAGCTCCCCAAGGTGAGAGCTGAGAACCCTCTGCAGCAAAACACTTGCTAACATGAACTGCTGCTGCTACTACCGTGTAATTACAGCAACTTTTGTCATAACCCTGCTGCAGGCGAGTGACATTTGCTTTCTCTCACTGGCTAGAGATTTATTTTTGTCTTAAGAGGTCAATTTATCCTTCCCACATGCCCTTAGCTGGGGAGAAGATGCTCCCAACACTTGTTTGGAGAAGGGATGCAGGGAAGCTGTGGCAGCTTTGGAATATCCCATTAATACAAATGTCAGGGCTGAGGATGAAGTACCCGTGGCAGGCAGCACGGGTCACCACCACCATACAGCAGCTCTGTTTGCCATGAGCTTAACACCGAGCACTTTGAAAGAGGAAACGGCCAAATAAATGACTCTTGTGCAACAGATTTCTGTTTGTACAATGTCAATGCAAACAGTTGTCCCTTTGTTGTGCCTTTTCCCACAAATACACACGCTATTCTTGGCTCTCAGCTTTATTCTCCTGCCATAAGCACTAATAAAAAATAGTGAGATAAGCTGAAGATAAACTATGAATTTTGCATTTGATTTAAAGCGTGTGTGTGTGTTTGAGAGAGAGAGAATTAACGCAGCATGTTGACAAAGCAAGATTATAAAGCTCAGATATGAAGGCACACTGTGATTGTGACAAGCAGCCAGGATGTCAGCACTGCGAGAGTGACACAAATGTATACTGTGTGTATTTGTACCCGTGACAGTATTACCCGCACAGTGCTGGCTCGAGTCTGTCTGTTTGTTACCCTTACAGCCAAACCACTTCAGTTTTTGTGCACAGTTACACTGGCATAAACCTGGCTTATAAAATTACCTTACCAGAGAGGGGGGAAAAAAATCTTTCCATGACCTTTGCAGGAACGTAGTAGCATGATGCAAGTGCCTTTTAACAGGAGACAAACCCGGGTGCAGCAACACCTTTCCAGGAGTGGTAGCGAGCAGCACGTTTAGCTAGACGCCATCTCCAGGCTCTCTGCAGACCTGACTTTTCAGCTATCTACAGATGTTTTGATGCTGACATTTCTCAGGTTAGGAGCCCAGTAGAGCTGGGCTGAGCCAGGGGACACATGGGACAGTCTAGAGGCTTCATACTGAGGGGAAGAAAATATCCAGTGGTGGAAAAGAGTGAAGCTCTTCCTTTACAGACATGCCAACTTTCTTCCCTTAGGAGCCATTCCCAAATCTCAGTGAAAACCACTGGGGTTGATCCCTGTTTCATTCCTACCCGCAACTAAAGGCACTTTGAAAGGGTTGGATCAAATAAACATTACGACATTGCCGGCTCTCGGCTCACTTTCCAGGGAGGAAGGCTCATGTCAGAAAGGTCACAGACCAGAGCCATCTCCTTCTGGGACATGAAGCAAAACTTTGCCTCTTGGTTGGCAGTGTTCGGTTGAGCTTCATTCTCTCTGTGTGTGTATTTCTAATAGCAGCTAAAAAAGGGCCTGTTACGCTTCTAGGTTCTGCCCAGCACCAGCAAGGCCAGCACCTCATGAGAAGAGCTGTTCTCGCTGTCCTTTGGAAGGCAGGGCATGCAGAAGGTGATGCGGAGCATTTCTTTTATTGGACCCATCTTTTGTTCCCAGGACAGTCGACTACGCCGCAGTCAGCACGTGTCTTGCAGCGGTGACGGCCGCGGGCTGGTGCATGTCCCGCTGAGCCAGCAGGTCACTGGGGACCGGCAGCTCCACTCGTGTAAGTAAGCAGCTCTTCCTGCCTCCCTTCAGGAAGGAATAAATGTTGCTTGGCTCGATTTGAAAAGTGTCACTGCTTGCCTCCCTCCTGCAGGCTTCTTAAAATTCAGCTATGCTCCTCCACATCTTTTCTGCAGTGTTCGGCCGGGCAGGAGCATGCTGGATACATCTGCTGAATCCTGCTAATTAGCCAGGCAAAGAATTGCACTGGCAGCTCTGTCCTTTGCGTCGCTTTAGAGATGTGTCGGCATCTCTGCGCTGTGGTGTGAGGGCACAGGGAGGGAGGATGCAGATGCACAAGACCTGCTCCTTGCTCTTGGTGGAACGTGGAGCGGTGCGAGTACCTGTCCTGTGTCTCTGGCTTGGCCCAGCCTTGAGCTGTTATGGACGTACTGCTGATTACCTAAATTAGCCCTCTGCACAAATCCTGCCCAGAAGAGAGGGGCCAGGAGCATTTCAAAGGACTCACTAGGACCCTACCTCTGCCTGAGGACAGGATCGACCTTACTTCAGTCCCTTGGAAGAAAGCTAAAGGGCAGTTCCTGATCTCTTTAAGTGTGTAATTACTGCTGACTCTAAATCCCTTGCATCCCTTGCATCCTTGCTGCTGACCAGACTCAGATTTCCTCAAAGGAAGCAGAAAGAGAATCATTGTATAGAAACTTAGGAACTTTCTCACCTTCAAACTCTGTTTGGCAGTTGCCAGAGTTTTCATTTAAACTTTCCTCTTCGTTGATGATGATGTTTTCGATGTCTTTCATCGTCAAGTGGTCTCGGAACGCGTGGTAGAGGATGTGTTTCAGCTCCTCCAGTGTTATCCTCTGCATGTCGAACTGTGGGAAGAGACCGGATTAGGCTTGGCTTGGTCAGGCTTGGTTAGGACGAGAGGCACCCCGGTGCACCGCAGCTCCCTCCCTGTGTTTGCTTTCAGCCTCCTCTCAACACCCCAGCCCCGCAGACTTTGCTCCTCTAGGTTTATTTAGCACCAACAGTACAGAACATCACAAATGGTCATTGCCAGGGCTCTTGCCCTTTTCCTTTTTGTCAGTAGAGCAGCAGACAGAATCACGGCCTTGAGCAGAGCTGGTTTCCAGGCTGGAGATGCAGCAATCCACCACTGACCCCAGCACAAGCAACTCCCCCAAACATTCCCCCGGTATCTCCTACTCCTTGCCCTGAGACACTGTCTTCTTCCTGCCCCTTCTCCCTTCTGACCCCAATTGCAGCTCTGTGGAGTGCACAAGCAGAGACCATTTCCCTCTTAGCTAATTCTGCCGTAGATCCCATTGCTAAGATTTGATCCTACACATACCAGACCCCTGCTTTAAAACCAGCAGAATGCTGCAGAACAGGTAGAAGTGAACTTTCCTTTTTGCAGAAGAGCAACAACACATATGCCTCAGCTTCATGGTACTACTGCCTACTAATGGCACCCGAGAGAGGGCATGAATACCAGCTGAGTCACAGAGCCAAGGGAGGAGGCCAGGCTCTCTGA
Source organism: Eudromia elegans (assembly GCA_003342815.1). Taxonomy (NCBI): domain Eukaryota; kingdom Metazoa; phylum Chordata; class Aves; order Tinamiformes; family Tinamidae; genus Eudromia; species Eudromia elegans. The sequence goes on along the minus strand of PTEX01000259.1, from coordinate 819,397 downwards.
GCCACCAGGCAGTCACCGAAGGACAGAAGTGCTCTGAGTCACTCTGCAGCCTCTCCCCGTTGTGCTGACCGCAGGTGGCCATCATATAAAGCACCTTAAACCACGGTCCTTGGGGCCCACACCACGGGTTTGCCGTGCACACCGAGCAGCAGGACTTCCCCAGCCTTCTCTAGCCAAACCTGCAGGACACCTCAGGAAGGCCAAACCACATCTCTGCATTAACACCACGGCGGCAGAAAAGAGGTGCAAGCTCCTATGGGTAAAGCAGGGGGATAATGTGCAATCAGACAGCTTAAGCAGCATTTGGGAAGTGGAAAAGCAAGGAGCCCCCTCGCTCTCCCAGCCTGATAAGGGCAGGAGCGACCTTATCGGGGCCTCGCTGCTCCGTGCGTTATCTAAGGTTGTTTTCCCTGACCACCGTTCCACACCTCACTGCACAGATGAAAAACCATTAATCCTCCCGGTGATTAAGGGAGGAAAGCAAATGCACTTCGAATAAAGCCAGACCCCTGAAATATGTTGTGTCTGTGTGTGTGTGTGTCTTTACTGACAGGCTTGAACACATGCGTGTATATTTGTTCATCTACACTTAGGAACACTTACGTCTGCAGTTCTAATTATTGTTTTATTTTCATGCAATGATTAAAAGCTTTGTGTAGGAAAATCTGTGGAAAAAAGTAGCAGGCAGCACCAGCAAGAGCTAAAGTTCTCATCTTTGTCCCAGAAGAATTCCCCAAAAAGCCTGTCAGTTGGGTTTGGTAGTTCTGCTCCTGTCCTTTTTCCTCAGGGACAGCACTGTTCATCCTGCCCAGCTAAAAATAGCGAGCACACGATTGTCACCAGTGGTCCCTTGTCTCACAACTCAGAGCTGCCATTGCAAATCCCCCTGGTATTTAGTCACAACTTTCCAGCCTGCTTTGCTGTGCATGAAGAAATCTGTCCTCCCGTATTCCGCTTTAAAGGAACAAGGAAAATCGAGCAGTTCTGAGCCTCACAACCAGCACGATTACGAAAAGCGTTTCTCCTGGCAATCAGAGGTGTGGAAAGGAGGGCGAGCGGGTGCCGTTGCCTTGCAGTGGTGTCAGCAGGCATCATTAGGGGAGGTTTGCAGAGCACCCAGCGGCTGCAGGTAATCAAGTCTGCTTAGCTAGCCTTGCTGAACGCGCACCAGCACCAAGGAGGAGACCACGGCCGCCTTCAGCCAAAGAGGTCCTTGAGGTGTAAACGTCTAGGGAGTGAGTCGAGCCCCCTGGGATGGGGGTCCGTCCTGGGGAAAAGCAGTGCTCTCCCATTGCAGCCCAGCGCAGCCCCTGCCTTCCCTAGTGCTCTTTGTCCATGGGGAGCACAAAAACAAACCGGAGCCTTGGCCTGTTCCCGAACGCATCCATGTGCCAAACCTCATGATGTCAACTTAATAGCGACTTCATACCAATCTGAGCAGCCTATCGTTGTGTGGTTTACTCCATCCCATCAGGATGGGACGGGCAATTGGTGTCAGAAGATTTTTCCCTGTTCTTGGCTCTAAGAAAGTTTTCTGAGGTCAATAAAAACTGCTATTGCTGGAGTTTTGTTTGTTTGTCTCTCTTTCAAGGAAAGGCCTTTCTGTAAGTCACCCAAGGACTCTGTTTGCCCACTACAGGAAGAACCTTCCCCTCTGCGAGCGGGTTCAAGAGGTGTCTCTGTGACGTACTCTTTACTGCGTACTTTAGTTCTCGGTTTCCACATGTCCTTTTCTCAGGATCTCTGCAGGGACGGGTGAGCCTCCTTTGGATACTCTGCAAGTGCCCACAGACTTCACGTGGGCAAGTTCCTTAGAGAGGAGGGACTCCCTGAATGGTGTGTGCATGCTGCCCCTGTGGAAAACAAGGCGTAAAAGAGGACAAAATGCTTCAGGATCTGCCTTGCTATGTCCCAAGGTTACTTGTAGTGGAAGAATAGCATGTCTGGATCCAACCCTTCTCTTTCACATCGACTTCCAGTATAGGTCAGCTGCATCTGAAAAGAACAGTGACAAAACCTGGGAGGCAAAGACAAATATTGGCAGTTTGCTCGTTGCTGCTTTATCTCTTGATAGGTAGTCAAGGGACTTGAAGGCACAGCAGCAGCAGTCTGTTGACTCTTTGGTGTCCCACTTCTGCTTCTCTTGCTCCTAGCAGCAACTCTACCTGAGTTAAGAAGTGGTATGGAGAGTGCCAGCTCCATTAACTGGACAGGTTGAGACACAGTCCATGAACCATTCTCCTTCCCTAGCTAGTGAGCGCCGTGCCAGTGATCACGTGTGGCCTGGGATGCTGCACTGCAAGGGACTAGTTGAACCCCGGTGCTACGAGTAATCTCAGGTTACTGTTGGGATGCCATCCAGTTGCTGTGGTCAGAACACACCTGTCAACTTGCTTACATGCGATTTCCCTGGCAGAGTATCACCCTGGCACATAAAGGCTTGACGCCTTCCATTTAGCATCTCTAAGGCTAAAACTGAGAATGAAGAGTACTCCAAAACTAGATGTGTGGATTTTACTTTGAAAGAACTCAGAATTACTTGTGAAAAATAACTCTGAGACACACCAGCCCCTCTGCTGACACACGTTTTCCCTTTCTTTTGCAGCTCTCTCTTTGCAGCAGCATCACTGCTAACAAACTTCTGCAGGGATTACTGTGATGCTACCTGTTGTCTTGCTTCAGGCTACATGGATTGCAAAACAATTGTTGGAATCCTCCAATCTTCTTAATAATGGGGAAACGGGAATGACCTGTGGGCTTCTAGGTCTTCTTGTACCAGTTAATTTGTCTAGTGGGAAACAATTGTTGTCTTGCTAAAACACATCTGTTGCCGAGTCTACAGTTCTTGCTTTGGGCCTTATGATAATACAAGATTTTTTTTTTTCTTCCTTTATGATTTAGTCTTTTGGGAAGAGGAACCAACTCAGATGGGGTTCTAAAACACTCTTACTGGCTTGTGTCCTGAGCATTCAGCTTGTGCCTATGTTGGCAAGCATACAGTCCTTGGGTCTGCTACCTTTCTGGCTTGCCCTATGCTCCCAGTACTTGCATGCAGTACTTGAATGGAGACGTTTCTTCCATTAGATATTTATGTCTGCCGGATCCAAGATCACAGCACAGAACTTTGTCCAGACTGGACATGATGCAACTCGATGCAGTCAGAGCTTTGCATTGGGTTTAGGCTCCTGTGTAATTTCTTCTGTCACTGTTGCTCTCAAATCTGGTAGTTTTCCTGATTCATTTTTCAATTACTCTGGCTTTTTCTTGTTGTAATGACGGTAACCAGGGAGCAACTCTTAACTTTTATTGGTTCCACTAGAGGAAAACTGGCTGTTGCAAACTGAAAACTTTCTATAGGATTTATAATTAGAAGAAATCAATGGTGCCACTTCTGAACTACTGCTCCTGGAATATATGGCAGTCAATGATAGGGAAACAAACTGTGCCTAATGCTGATGCTCAAATGCTCCAAGTGATACAGGGAGTAACATGAATAAAAATGTATTGCTTGTACAGGTGCTTAGCTTCCTATGGAGAACAGAAGGACTCATCCCCTGCAGGTTCTCATGGACTTCAGTAACTGTCATCAGCTAAGACATCTCTTGGAGACAGAGGATGTTGGCCCGGGAGATATCTAAAAGGGAAACTGGACCCGATCCGGTGGAATCAATAGCATCCTGCTATTGACTTTAAATTTCCTGCTGGGAATGAGAGAACAGTCCCTACTAGTCCTCCCAGTCTCCATACACCTGGTTTGTTGATCGCTACTATTACTGGCTGATCTTGCAATGCCCATGTATGCCAGAGCTTCCACACCAGGCCTTCAGAGTTTGTGGTGTGCACCTATTTCCTTGCACAGTCAGTAAAGTGGGTGTCAATTCAATCAAGCTCCCTTGCAAAATCTATCATCAAAGCTGCATGAATAAAAGTTCTCTTTTCAACGAGGGGCAGGACTGGCTCCTCTAGCAGTCATAATTTTAACTAGAAGAACACTTGAGTGTTCTACTGGACACAGATACCCCTAAAAAGGTCTTTTTCTCCCCTACCACTGCCCATGAGACCTCCAAACGATCCTCATGTTTAGTGCCTTGATAAGCACGCGTTGGGACAGGAGACTTTGAGATAGCAGCAGGAGAGCAGGTTCTTGGCTGGTGCTTTTGAGAATCAGTCCTGCAGTGCCATAAACTTCATGTTTCTTAAATTGCTTGTTTGGGGCAAGACGTGCTAATTTGGAACAATGAGGATCATCCTTGGCTTTTTTTCAGACCCAGCGTGATTCAAGCCATGGGGCCCTTGAACACTGCAAACTTTTACAGTTTGCTACACCCAATGAACTGTTATCGTTGTTTTCCAGCATGCTGGACTTGTAAATTTGAGCTGCCTTGACCACACGCCATTCTGTCCTGGGTTTTCACAGCCTGTGTTCTCAGCTGGATATAAAGCGCCAGGGTGATGCTGTGCATACGGATGGGAATTCACACTCACACCTTGCTCAGCTTTCCTCGGCCACACGGCCACGGGTCAGCTCAAGCAGACGAGCTCTGCCCACCCTCCCAGCTGCAAAGCGCCAGGACACGGTCCCCAAACCACCCTGCCCCTGCCCAGCAGCTGCCTGGGCTTTGTGCTCTTAACCACAGCCCATTCTGAAGGTGCACGTGGCTCCTGCGAGCGCTCCCAGCACATCGTGTAGCCGTTCCCTTCGTCAGCTGGGCTTTGAGCTCATAAACTACTGATCTGGGAGCGTTGTACAGGGCTGATATTTAATGTTGGCCGCAGATGAATGTGCAGAGCCCTGGTCTTCTCCATGCAGAATCCGATGTTTTCCCAGCTCTGTCTGGGGGCCAGATGAATGGCCGCTTTGTACCGTCTGTACTTGCTAGATAAGCTCAGCCACAGATATTCTATAACGAGAGGGAAACTGTGTCTGCTGGAAAAGCCAGCAATGTCTGGAGCAGCAGTGAGAGCTGCACAAGAGTGAGCCAGCTCCTGCAAGTGAGGCTGCGTTTGCAGAGGGGGTTTGTACTGCGAAGGCTGAAGGACTCCCTAGTGATGACTAAGGGGCAGCCAGCACCGTTTCAGTCCAAGACAATGGTTGGCCCACGCTCTACAAGATCCAGGACGAAAAAGACAGCATATGCATATGTAAATATACATAAATATATATGTATGCATCTATATATATATGTGTGGGGAGGTGTGTGTGTAAAGTCTGTATAAATAGAATTATAGACATATTAAAAATTCTATGAGTATCTAGACGTATCTCCCCTCCAGATCCGGAGGTTTTCTATTGCACAGTTTCTATCAAAGAGTCTCTACCTTTTGCTGCTAAAGAGTGAACATTTGCCAGTCTGAGGCCTGGGGTGACTTGCTTGTGGGCTGGCCTGGGAGTCACAAAGTGATAAAGTCATTCGGGAGCCTTCAACCTGTGACCAAATTTAAAGGAGCAAGGCTGTTTCCCTATGCTCTCCCCATCCCTGAATCATTAACACCTTTAAAGCAGAACTACCCTCCTCTGTCTACCCCCTTGCTGGCTCACATATGCCCTGAAGGAGCAGGCGGAGGTCCTACAGCTTCAGGGGTGAAAATGCAGAAGGTGATTTTCTTAATACACATGTACTGGCTGAAGGTGGCTGCCTCTGTGCTGCTGTGAGCTGAAGATGGAGGCCTCTTTCTTTTCTCCCCCCTTCAACACTTCCTTTCCTCCTTCCAGCCTTTGCTATGTCCCACGGTGTGCTCTAGGTCCTCCAGGGCCGCTCTGCAAGCTGTGGCACGGAGCTGTCCCCAGGTGTGCACAAGAGCTTCCTCCTTCTGCAGACAATGCCTGGCCATGCGTAATGGTCTCTCATTGCTCTGTGGAGAGAGCAGCTTCGTGCCAGCTCGCAGGAGAAGAGCAGAGTGAGCAGGAGAGAGAAGACGGGGACTTGGCCTGTGTGTACCGCATGGAAGGGTATGTACTTCCCTTCAATAATCCACCCCCTCCACCTCTCAATTTACCAATGTGCCTCTGTTGCTGGAGAAGACTCCTACCAGATGTGACCCTGTCTTTGCCTATTGAGGATTATACTTCTGACAGGCGTTAGGCCACCATGCTAGTGCTGGGCCAACATCTCACCTGGGGAAGGAGGAATAAAGAGGTCTTGAACCTCAGACGTTCTGTTATTGCCATCACTGTCTGGGTTTTGCAACTTGACTGTGTAAATGTTGACCAACATGCTGGCACAGTCTCCTCCACCAGCATCCAAAATTCAAAGAAAGAGGTCAAGCACCTGCTACCTGCAGGCTCCCTTAGCTGCTTTACCCTCGCTGTTCACCCCGGATGCAGCAGTGAGCGACCCCAGAGAGGGTTTCCATCCAGCTCTTCCATCACACATGCAAACATGAGGCTGTGCCTGGCCTTGTCTACCCAGAGCTTGCGTTCATTGCTTGATGACTGTGAGACCTATATCTAGATGCCAAGGAGCCAGTGTTCCTACAGAAATAACCACGCAGCCTGTGCATATATATGCAGCCATGGAATGAATATGTGTCAGAGGAAATGTGTGTAGCAGAACTGCAAGGCCACGGAACACACCACGGAAGGACAGTCCAGGACTCCTCAGCAGCTCAGTGCAAATTTGGTTGCTGGTGGAGAAGGAATCAGGTCAAAGCCCTGCCAAGAGCTGCAAGCAGCACCAGGATCCTGCCATGTAGGGCAAGCCCAGCAAGTCCTTCCTAGGCTGCCTCTTTAAGACTAACCTGTGAACAGGGCAGCCAAGGTGCTGCTGAGAGTACCTGCTCACCCACCGAGCTGGCTAAGCAGCATCGAGACGTGTCCCGTGCCACGCTGCCCTGCAACCATCCCTGTGCAAGTTGTTTACGACAACTTCTGCAGCCCAACCGCAGCTCTGGGGTCGGCAACGTCTTCCTTATTGCTTGCTTATGCATCCCTCACAAACACACAGCATCCCTGATGCTGAACCAGAGCACCCCGGCTGCTGGGGAGCTGCGAAAGGGTAACGATCTCATTTCCATAGAAACGGGCTTATTGTGCGCCGGCTGCTCGCACGGGAGACTGCTCCGTTCTTTCCAGCAGCTTTGTCGGCAGGAAATTGTACATACATTGATAAATTAAAATCAGATTTAAGTGTGTATTGACAGACCCCCTCTTAACCCTCAGCACCTGGCCCCTCTTCATGTGAAAAAGTAGCATGGTGTTCAAAACCTACACTGTCTACACAGGGAGGATGCTGCCTCCCTATGTATCCCTCCAGCCCTCTGCATAGTCCACCTGAGGCAGATGGCTATTGCCTTGATGTCCCCATGTCCCCTTCTACAGCTCTGCTATCAAACTGGTCAGAATTTCCTGTGCTTGGGTTAGACATTCACTTCTTTGCCATTCCCTGCTCAATAAAGGAGAAAGAAGCAGTTCAAACCTATATCCCTTGTTCAGATGAGCCATGAACAGACCCTTTCTGGAGCTGAGAGATCTCTTGGGTAGTTGTCTCAATACTTCGGGCATCACACTAATGCCCAAAGGCGTCTAGTGCCAAGTTTGATGGCCTTGGGGACATCAAGCTTTGGCTCCAGTGAATCCAGGAGACTTGCTGGGCTCCTGATATGTAAAAATAGTGGTTGTGGACTCGGGTAACCAGGTCCTCTCTTGGGAAAGGTAAGCAAAAAGAGTGATGGCTGGGATGTTTCATACACTATTTTTTTTAATATCAGTACTACTACATAGTTAATTCTCATTTCCTTAGTACCTCCTTGCCCTTACTGATACATGTGGTTAATTCAGAGAGAGTTAAGCTCTTTTACACTTGTTTTCTTGGCAAATATGGCTATCTACTACTTTTCTCACGTGCTGTCCTGCTGTCTGCCCATCCCCTTGTCTGGCTATAGCATTTACTTACCCATGGTTAGGACACACAGTCCCTGCCAGGTACCAGGGGCATGCAGCGCCTTAGAAATACTCAGCAAATTGGTCTATCTGATAAGGTAATAGAACTAAGGCATGTCTACAAACCCAGGTCTGAGGGAGGGTCAGGGAATCAGCTAAGTCCTGTGTGCTCAGTGCTGACTTGGAGAAACGTATTAGCCTTGACTGCCCCATCCCTACCTGTATCCCATATATGCTTAGAGCATCTCTTAAACTTTATGGCTACAAAACACGGTAGGTGCACGCAGAATTATTCTAAAATAAGCCAGTGAACACCCCATAGTTTGTGTCCTGGGTTGGAAGATGCTGCAGGCACTTCAGTCTGCAAAGAAATACGCTTGCGTTGTCCCTCCTGCATGAGAATGAACATAGATCCTTATGTTAGGTCTAATCAGCTCATTAGGCTGATGCTGCCCTCCACTAGAAGACACTAAATCTCTGCGATGGTATTTTAAGCAGGACCCTGGGTCAGCAACTTAGCCTCCTCCCTGAACTCTGCGCTTCACAGCTGGGACATAATTGTTATTAAACTGGACTAAGAGAAATAGGCCTCCTGGTAGGTTAAATCTGAGTAACACCTCCACAGACAACGCAGTAGGAATATTAATCCTGGTCCCATTCAATTAACTTAAAATAGTTTAACTGAAACAAGAAGAAGTGTTCTGTTTTGTTTTGTTTTAATTAGCCAATGCTCTCAGGATGGAGTGTGCACTCACAGGGTTTAATGATTCCTCTTTCCTAGTTTTAAAGCTCCCAGGTCTTGACTACGGGCTCCAGGTCTGTTCCCAATCAAAGGGAATATATAAATAGATCTACAACATCCTGACCTTAGATTCGAGTCTTGTGGGAGCTTCTCAGAGGTGTGAACTAGCAAGTTTTAATTAGGGCTAAAGCTGGCTATTCCCCCTTGGAATTGAGCATCCTCAGATTCTGCAGCCTACCCTGAAGATAAGAAGTTTTCAATGGATTCAGCTCTTCAATGTAAACCCCTTGTCTGGCATAGCCAGTCTTACATGAGACTTATTCGGGACTTGTAAAGTCCGTATGTCAGGTTGTAGGCATTGGATTTCAAGGCAATCCTGCTTTCCTCCCCCATTCAATCAATAACAACGCGAGACAAGGTGGTTTCCTGGCAGGTCAATAGGCAGGCAGTGCCAAAGAGCTGATTCTTTTTTCTCTAAAAGCAAAAACAACCCCCTTTGCTCTTTCCTCTACAAGGCGCATTCAGGGGAAGGGCAGAGAGGTTGATACTCCCAGAGGGACCTGCTGATGGACCCTGTTGTGCGAGCGGCTCCTGCGCTGCCCTGGGTGCCTTGTGGTCAAGCAGGGCACATCACATCTTGACCCAAGCACTAAGAGCGAGGATGCAAGGTGACCTCGGCCTGCATTAGCTGCTTGAGAGCAGCTTGTAACATTAGAGATGCCAGCCAAGCAGCTCCAACAGCAAGAACATGGGCCACTATTTTTTGGCAAGAGCAATAAAACTGACACCTAACAAGCTTGGTAGGATTATGGACTGAGGAAGAAGCAATGTAGAGCAAAAAAAAATTATCCTTACTATTTCAGAAAACACAGATTGAATTTGACCCACTGTTACTCTCCCCACTTTTCACGTACAACTGCTGGCAGCATCAGTGCCTGGAGTGGCAATCTTTACACTTCTTCTGAATTGGAGGAGGCAGGTGAAACCTGAGCGAAGTAAATGAGCCAGCTGTGCAGCCTTCCTCCAAACGGCTTCTGAAAGCCTTTAGCCAAAGGAAACCAATTTTTTACTTAGCAGTTACGACTGTTTAGACGGTGCCGGGAGAAGTGGATTAGGAGGTGAGACGTTGCTGAAGCGCAGGAAGAACACTAATAATTAATAAAAACTTTACCAGTGAAGCTGACAACGACAATGGGAAACCCGAGGCATACTTAACCCTATCGATGCTGGGTAAAAAGAATTAAATTAGAGCATGGCAGCAAACAGGCATTGATAATATCAGTGACGCTGCACCGGGGCAAAAACTGGGAGATGCTCTCTGTGCTATGGCAGGTTGGAGAATAAATGATCCAACAACAGTCGGGTGTTCGGCCGAGGTGAAGGTCACCAAAACCAAAGAGGAGCCAACTGAGGAAGATGGTTCTGAAAGGCAACAGCAGCTCTGGCAGGGTGTGCAGCCACACGCCTGGTTCCAGGCTGTTTTGCTAGCACGTGGCCAAGTTGGAGAGAGGAAAAACGTTCTTTTGCTCTGGTTCATGGCGGGGGTTACATGATCTTTAGAACCAAACATGACTTAAGAGCAGGGTACGTTCTGATATTAACTCAGCTGACACAAATGACTTAAATTTCAAATTCCCTTAACTGTTCCTATCACTAGGGTGTTGGTGAGGGGATACCAGAAAGGCTTCCGAAAGATGCTTGGAGGAGAGTGGGGCCAAGGGTCTCTCACAAGATGTATTTCAGCATGTGGTTTGGCCCCCAAAGCTGCTCCCTCATCTGGAGGGGATTGTGCAACAAAACCAAAAGGGTTTCTCTGAGAACGGCAAAACCACTGTGAGCCTGGCCCAGGAACCAAGGGGATACAATCATCAGCTGATCCTTCAACTTTCCTCCCTCTGACAACTGGGAAAACCTGTCACGTTTTCCAACAGTGACACAGGAAGGAAGCAGCCCGGCCCCGTGGCAGTGAGCATGTGTGTGTGTGTGCACATCTCGCCCCATCACAGGCTGCACGCAATGCACAACTTCACCCCTTACACCGGCTTTTCAGAGCAGTCCAAAATTCAGTTTTAGTCAAAACCTGACTTTTGCAAAAAACAAATGGATGCACCTGGCTGGATGTGTCCTGGGAGCACGAAGAGCCTGACCTGGCATCTCAGCACCAATAAAGACTTCCAACCCTCCCTGTGTCTCCCACCCGCGCCATTAGAAACCTGCCTTGCCTGGAGAGCAGCCAGCCGCCGGCTGGTATAACTTATGCCCAGGCTCTAGACCCTCTTTTTTAAGAAAGTCAGCAGTATATTAAATAGCCAGGACACCGTTCAGCCTGATCCATCAAAATGTCTGAGCAGAGGATCCATCCTCAGCATTTACACAGAAATAAGGCCCCTTCCTAACACGTTACAGTCGCTTTCTGCATTTCCAGTCCGGGGTCCCCTGGGCACACAGGCTGGTTCGGCTGGTCCTGGACGAGCAGCTTTAAGTTCTCACTCTTTCTCTGGTCTTTAAGTTCTTTCTCTGGTCCATGCAGTGCCTGCCAGAGTGACAGCCTCGAGCTCAGCAGAAGGTTCCTGATTTACTGCACTGTCAACCGCAAGAAAGACTATTTCTTGCATGGCCTGCACATGAGCAGTAACTTTTTTAAACATAGACCCAACCTTCATGCATCAAAAGCCATTAGTAGAGTCCAACTTAAATCCGGGAATAAAATATACAATGCCCCAGGTGGTGTGCAGCAGACAAAGCCCGTGCTTGTGCTAGACACTGGCGAGGGGATGTGGGAGATTCCTGCTGTACTCTCATGGGCACGAATGCCCACACTGCATTTCCTGCCTGAAGTTAAGAAGTTAACGGTTCCCTGGCACAAGGGACTGTCTTGGCAATGGGCATAGCGCTTGCTGTGAATTAATGCTCAGGAGCTGTCAGCGCACAGACGGAGCTGCCTCCGCAGCGCAGGCAAGGCTGGTGGAGACGGGGAGTCTCTGGAGGTCTCCAGGGCCAGGCAGGCAGGTGTGGGGAGGCTGCACCGTTGCCTGAGGTGTCGGAGCATCACCAGCAGCGCTCTAGCCACCCAGGGCAGTGAGGAGGGTGAAACCCAGACCGCTCTACTTAGACGTCAATACGGATATGCGAACTTTGCTTTTCTGCTGTCACCGAAACCCCTGGGTGTCTGCTACAGGCTGCTGGCTTTGAGAGGTCCCTCAACTCTTCCACATCTCCAGAGAGCAGCAGGCACCAAAGAGGAGCCTGAGCTTTGAATCCAGCTGGAGAAGCTCACCTAGGGAAGGACATGCTGGACGCGGTATCCTGGCCATGTGGTCAGGACCACGGCGCCTGTTTAACAGGTTTTTGTTCAGGATTCAAGCCAGGGAGTGTGAGGACCACTCAAGAGGGTGCAAGATGAAGGGCAGAAAGTGCTGAGGGATGTTCCTGATGGGCTTGGCTGATGCCTCATAGTTCCCATGCTGGACTATGCCCAATGAAGTCCTGTTCAAACACCTTTCCTTAACTCCCTTTTAGATATACCTTTTCCAGACAGATGAAAAATGTGTACAGGAGTAGAATTTAGAAGCCAAATTGTGGATTTAAATATCTGATTGTATTGACTAACCTGAAAAGACCTACCTGATGCACTAACAGAAGCGACAGAGTTGCCTTCTGGGGTCAAAATGATGTTATTTAGCTTTATGTCAAGTCTACTCTAATCACCGCCCTCTTAAAGCAATAACAACTTGCAAAATGAGCTCCTCTGTAATGATACAGGAACAGTCTGCACATTATCTAAGGAGAGAGGTGAACACATCTCTTACTCCAATACCAGTGCACATTGACTTGTAGGACAAAGCCCAGCAGCTGTGTCAGGGCACACGGCAAAACATCCCAGGAAAAGGAGACTTTGTCCGAGACAAATCACAGAACACAACACACACGATGTAATTCTGAGCGTGGAATTGGGCCGGGATACCAGGTGTAGGTGCTGCTCTCTGCACCGCTCAGGGACGTGCGCGGATGCATGTACGGGATTCCAGGTGCCAAAGGATGGCTGCATGTCGGCACTAATTGCAGGTATTTGAGCAGGCACCGACTTCCCCTTCACTGCCAAAAACTCTAATGACACCGAGCAGTGTGTATGGCTGTAGAACAGCTAATTGCTTTGCTCATTTTAACTGCTTCGGGACAATTTGATACCTTCCTCCTTTGTGATTATGCCACCTTCATCCTGGGATTTCTTTGTGGGTTTCGATGGAGCAGAGCTGCTCTATAGCAAAACAGAAGAGCAGTTTCGGAACATAATGATACTTCTTAGGATTGTACTTCCCTTCGTCCTTCATCAGACTTGAAAAGCAGAGGCGGGAGGGTTTTTCTCATCCTGTAACGTGCTTCCTTTTCTGGTTTTGATCAAAACAACGTTTGCAAAGTCTGCATGATATGAGAATGCAAAAGAGGAAAAAGAGAAAAAAAACCCCAAAGGTGGTCAGGAGAAAACATTTCATTTTAGTAATTATGAAACTGTCTTTGGGGTTTGGTATGGACCTCTATTAATTCGCCTTATTTATTTTACCAGTTAGCCTGTGTTCAGAAGTTGTCATGTTTAGAAGCTGTCGTGACCTCAGGACAAGAACTTTTTGAAGACATTTAATATTATTATTACTATTAAATGAGAAGTGCACATAAAGCTTGAGAACTTCATCTTTGCAGATGAAGTTGACTTGTCAACCCAGCATTTTCTAAAGAGACATGGAAATATATATAAAAAAGTGCTAAACGCCAGAGTTCATTCACATGCTACTGGCTTTGGGGGGCTAAAAGACAGGCTGGCCCACAGCCAAACACCAGCATCCTTTCAGCTGGCCCTGTGGCATCTGCTCAGTGGTTTGGGAGGGCCACCAGTCAATTGACAAATTGCAGCGGTTGCAGCATCTGTATTTGACTGTCCCACAGTCTCCTCCTGCCCTCCATGACTGTTTTGAGTTGCAGTTGCTCTGAAGTCTATCAAACCTGCTACCCAAAACCCACGGCTGAAATGGCCAGGCCGTAGGCAAGCGCAGCAGTGACCACGAAGCTCTCTGCTTGGCGTAGCTACATCAGACCAGCTACAGCACGAGGGTAAACTCACGGCCGGCACGGATTATTTTTATTCTTTTCTTTCCCTGGCAAGTCTCAAGCCTTGAAGAAAAGAGGTGAATGTTTAATTCAGGAGGAGACAGAAAAGTCAAAAAAAAAGCCCTCTACTTTTGCATTTTGCTTTAGTAATTCAAGACTAGAGCAGTATGAAAAATCAGTGTTTGTGGGGTCAGAAGATGTGAAGAAAGGCTATGATTTTATTCTTTTTTTTTTCTGATTTGCATCTCTGTCATATTATGCTTGCATATGTATCTATCTTTTATTTTATTTGCATTTTAAAGTTTGTATATAACACTGTGCTCTCTGCACAATGCCCATTGTTTCAAAATAAGATTTAACTCAACTGAAAACCGCAAGGTAGAAAGTTCAATTAAAGCCTGGAGTAACTGTGGAGTTACTCCGTTGCCATGAGTACATGATATTTTCCTCGCCGTGGTAAAAACAAGGTGATCAATTCCAAAGTCCCCTCCAGCAATTCACTTAGCATTTGCAGGCTCTTGCCAGCTACCAAGACGCCAGAGAATGGAAGGGAGAAAAAAATACACATCAGCTGTCATTGCAAAAAATATATATAAATAAATATTCAGAAAAGCCATTTTAATGGATGAGTCAGAGCAGTGGGGCTGTGACAAAGAGGATGTTACGAAGTCTTTGCACCTCAGAAGTGGGAAAAATGAGTGTCTTCATGGTTGCTTGTTCTCAGACTTCAGTAAAGCTTGGGAGGCCACTGGAAAGAGCAGCGTGTGCCTCCGGTCTGACAGCTAAGGCCTGCGAAACCGAGTCTGACACAAGAGGATGCCTCCTATGAGAAATACCTAAGAGAACATCTCTTAGTTGAGATGATAGAACATCTATTCATGAATAGAACATCTGTTCTCCAAGGAGAAAAGGTAGATGAAGTAGCGAGTAGAAGTAAAGTAGAAGTAGCAGGGCAGGTGGTAAACCTAGTTTTGGGGTAAAAAGACCTTCACATTGTGGTGATGGCTTTACGAGCTGCATGTAGGACACCCTGCACTCTCGGAGTCTTCGGAAAAGCAGCGGTAGAGAAAGTGTCTCCAGAAGAGAGCTCCACACATCAGATGCAGAGACAGGGTTAGTCTTTACGCGGGCAGTACAGAAGGACACATTCCTTGAGGCACAACACGTAAGAGCCTAACTGGCTCAGCACATATCCCTAAATTAACTTGACTGGACCACTTGATAGCCGGGTCTGCCTGTGCCATATCACAGGGCAGAAATGGCCTTGGATGCTGCAGGGCATCGTCTGCTGCAGCTGCGAGCACGAGTCGCTCAGCAGACAGGGAGGAAAGTGGCTTGAAGGAATGGGATGTGGGGTTGACCTGTTGGCGTAGACGTTTTGTGCCTGCACTGTGGTGTTGTGCAACGGAAGCTGAAAACAGTTCTCATGGATTTCTCCCCAGCAGTGGTGCTGATGAGGATTTGAGGAGTGTCCGTAATGGTCCAGAAGGTTTGGGCAAGTAACAGGTTCGAGCTCCTGACTCTGCAAGATTCAGCCCCTGCGTGGTCCCTTCAAGGGAGACTAGTTTGACCCGGGTCTGTAAGAGTGGGCTGCTAATTGTGCCTACGTTACGCACGAATTAGAGAGGCATTTAGCTCAGCAATGCTCGAGGACTCTTCTAACGCTAAAATAAACCGTCACATGGCAACTTCGCTCCGTGATCCGGCACACGGAGCTCTGCTGACGTGCGGCTGCTGCTGCGCTCGCTGCAGCCCGTGACTCAGGGTGGCCAGTGTTTTTCCTGCCTTTGTTTCGCATCCCGAGACTTTAGCAACAGGCTGACAAGGCGATCGACATATCCGTGATTGACAAGGAGGGAAAGCAGCACTCTGAAACAGGGAGAGAAGGCCCAGCTGTGAGGGGACTTGGGGCACAAGCCACGGCCTCCAAATCGAGGGTCGACCGATGAATTTGTCAGTCAGCTGAATCCAAGACATAACGGCCTGGTCCCCAAAGTTGTCATCATCAAGGGTTGGAGCCAGAGCTGCCCTGACAACTCACCATGGACAGCCTTGGTCTACAGATCAGTTCTTCTTTGTTTTGAGTATGAGCCCGGATGCTATCACTGCTGGTGCTCTCCCAGGTCCTGGGGAAGCAACGGGTCTGATTAAGAAGAGAGTGAAGCTTTGCTGTTGGGTTTATCTTCACCTTAAAGGGTGTTAACAGGAACATGTCCACCTTGCACGCGTCTCAGGCTGCAGGCTTAAGTAAGACCACGTGTTCCCGAAGACATGTAGCTTGAGGTCAGAGCCCTTGCATTCACCCTTTGGCTCCACACACACATACAAAAAAAAGGGGTTTCTGAGTGCTCACACTCCTATTCAAAGCATGAGGTGAAGCTGCCTTTCATCAGCAGGGAAAAACACTCAGCAATCCAAAAGCAGCTGATAACTCGGATGCTCTGACGCAGGGAAAACACAACCCTGATCCACTGTGGTGACAGTTACGCAAAAATATTTGGATAATTTGTTTTGGTTCAAAGCTAGCTTTGACAGGATCAGGCTATTCACTAAAAAGGGGGATGTTTTGTACGTAGAAACATTTTCGCCTGTAAATGATTTCAAAAGTGACATCATTTTTTTCTCTGCATACCCTAAACTACCTGAAAATGGCAATTCACATAACAGACCCAAGGGCAAGCAGCATCTGCCCGAAAAGCAGCAATCATCTGCAACACAGAAGAGGGCTGTGATGCAGAGTCCTGCCCTGAGGACTCTCTGCCTTGCTTGTTGTAAGGAAATGATGCATCTCCCCCACGCACAGATCATCTTCACACCATAAGGACCTTCCTCTCAGGAAGAGTTTACGCCTTTGGCCAAGCCACCTGAGAACATGTGCAAACTTGCCGTGTATTAGGAAAGGAAAAATGCAAACAACTCAAGAACAACTCAAGAACCCATTGCTTGTGTAACCCTGATTGCCACACATCTTCTCATACCAAAAACCACAGGGAAAATCACTAAATAGGTACAACCAGCCCCAGGAAAAGATCCTGTCTTGAATAAATAAATAAATAAATGTTCCCTGGGCTTTATGCTGTTCAGCTTTCAGGCACAGACTCACTGTGTGTCCCCATCCCTAAAATATCTTCTTTCCGCAAATAAAAAATACTCTTGTGGAAATAACGCTGATGATGCGGAATAGCAGATGCCTCAGGAGAAGGACAATTAAAGCCAACGGCTCTAGGGGGAGAACATTTCACACGGAAGCACTGCATCGTCTCCGACCTCCTGCAGGTCCTCAGCCCATCCCCATCCACAGGGGAGAGCTACAAACCCTCTCGAAATAAGAGCCAAGGAATTAAAATTCATAACTCTCCCGGATATGGGAAATCATGGACCCAGTAGAACCATTAGTTTTATGACACATTAAAATTTCCCCTATATACTGCTTTCTACTGACACCGCTCTTCCCCCTGGAATATCTACCTGTCTCCCTCCCCATCCTACAGGACCAGTGAGCTCATTCCTAGCCAAAAAGCCTCTCTGCTCTCCCAATGCCAAACCCCATTTTTCTCTCCAAATGACGAAATTGATAGATAAAATTAAGCTGCCTCCAACCTGTATTGTGCTGAGGGTCACCAGCTTCTCTTTGGGATCTGAAGGAGGGCGTGCATCCTGATCTGATCCATGCAAACTCTGCCTTATTTTTAAATCCCAAATTCATTAAAACTTCATTAATTGGATGCCTAAGAGTGAGAGGGAAAAAAAAAAAAAGAAATGCAACTGGTCATTTCCTCCAACTTAGGCCTGGCAGTCTGACTCATAAGCCGATTGCACCCCTTGAGAAGGCAGAATGAAAAATTGCATCTACCTTTCTGACCTATTTTCTCTATGGAAGAAAGGGTCTGTTGCGAGAGGTGGAAGGGTAGTGACAGTGCAAGGTTTGGGCTGGTTTTCTGTCTGGAAGGGAACAGTCCCCTTTGACTTTTCATTAGCCCTTGAATATTGTTTCATTGCAAATGTTACTTAATGTTTATTATCCACCCAAGAGACTTGGGTCAATTGCAGCATTATTATCCCATCCCATCTGCTAAAAACGGCCTTCTTATGCAACAGGAAAGAATAATACACTTTAGAGGGAGACTAAGTGACTATTGCAGCTCTTGGTCACAGGAGGGACCAGGCTGTGTCTCACTCAGCCAAGATATCCTCTTCCCTTTTCTTAAGTGTCTTCACATCTTAGCTTGCATTGGACAACCTGGCTGTTCAAGTACTGGTCAGAGGGGATTGCTGATGTCTCCAGGGAGAATTTTTGATCTTAACATGTGCACGCCACAAATGGGTATTGGTTTGCATGGGAGAAGTGGTTGAACTTGTGCTAGGATTTCCCTTGACCTTTGGCTCCTTGTTCTTAATGAACGCAAATCTTGTTGCAGTATCCCCCCGCACGAGCCTTTTGGGAATGTTTGGTCAGACCTAATGGAATACAAACTGCTTCGAGGAGGAGACATCCTCTCCTGATGATAGCTGCAAAAATGATTTTTTGGGGGAAAAGGCCAAACGGGGCCTTTTCCCTTCTTCTCTTGAGGTCTCCACAAAGGACTAGCTCCACAGAGTCTTCTCCCATTTTGGGCTGGCATTGGGGCCTCCTCTCCCTCCCATCACCACCCTACTGCAGCAGTTCGCCTTCTCTGGGGGGTCCTTTGGGATCTGTGGGGTCTGGGGGAGACTCAGGCTTTAGGAAGAGCTTTTGGGCTGGGAAGGAGCTTTCTTTTGCTTGAGGGGTTATGTGGAATGTGCTGCTAAAAGCAAATTTTGTGACCAAGGGTTCAGTGCGTGGATGGTGGCCGCATCTGGGAGCTGGAGAGCTCTGGCTGTCACGTTGTAGGAAACGTTTTTATATTACCCAGAGCTGCCGTAACTGCAGCCAGTTCAGACTTCTCATCAATTTGGGGACCGGGCATATGCGTTTTAGCAGCACACACAGGTTTAATTGTGCCCTGGGCCCTGCATCAAGTACGAGTGGGTTTAACTGAGCTCCGTTCCTACTGGACCCCTCTCCCGGTGGAAAGACAGATGAAAAGAGGGGAGAAACGTTTCACTTATTAATGCATCACAGCCCATTGAGACGTATAAGATACAGCTCCGCCCCACAAATATTTGCTGAATTAGGGATTTTTGTTCTTATTTTTAGATATACACAGTTCTGGGCTAAAGGCTGCCTATTTCTCAGCATCCTCCTGTCTATCTTGGTTTAGTTACATGGGCTTGCGTTCGGTAAAGTGCCTCCCTTTAGAAGCCAAATAATCGAATTAAAGACACTCCTTACAAGGGCAGTTACCTGGCTCTGAAAGCACAGCATTGCTTCACTGGCCAAATTAACTGCACGAAAGTCAAGGCTTTTGTATCACTGTAACCAAGCTGCCCTACGGTGCGCATCAATTCGACTACATTAGGCTCTAAATACCTAGAGTTAAATCAATAGCCAAAATGTTTGCCGGCAGTCCCTCAGGCACCCGCTCTTGTAGCACATTAAGGCTACCAAGTTGAGCCTGGGGGATTTACATAGTCCTGAAGTGCTGGTTTTGGTCCGGTCCTGAATTGCGTCAAGCACGTGCTTAGTCTTCCACAGGTAACCTCAACTGCAAACACATTCATTCCGCACCGTGGGAGCCCAGCACAGCGCTGCCTCGCTGATTGCACTTGGGGAGCACACATTATCTCAGCGCCGTCGGCGGGGCCCACGCGTATCTGCGTGTTAAGCACTTTGGTGAATTGTCACCAGCCGACGATGCCGGCTGACGGTCCAGATGGCCGCGCACTCCTGGGGGACCAGGACCGTGACGCTGATCCTTCGGTAGCACAGATCCGGAGCAGCAATGTGCACGAGACGGCTCCTCCAGAGCTCATATTCCCTACAGAGCCATAGGCAGGTGAACTCGCTCTCTGATCAGGACAAGATGCAATTCAAGGGACAAGGACAGTAACGACCTGAGCAGAGCACAAGAGCAATGCCCGTTATGCATATAATGGAACACCCAGCAGCACTGGATGGATCAAAGCTCCCCGTTAATGTAGGAGATCTAAGGAACCTGAAGAGAGGATGGCTTCTCCGTGCTCTGGGGGCTCACTGGGAGAGGTCAGCTCCTGCTTACAACACCAAAGAACATTACACAATTCCCTGTGCAAGCAGAAAAACTCCATTTCCTCAGGCTTTCCTGGTGGGAAAAGCAGGTGTGAGGTTCTGTATCCAAGTAACTAGCAGGGGGAACAAGCCAGCGTGGCAGGGCGGTGCGGATAGCAGCGAGAGGCATGCACCAGGTGCAGGACATAACACGCCGGTGCTGCTGGTGCCAGGCTGCCCTGGTCCCTTCCTCTGGGCAGTGTGTGCAGACCATCCATTTTGTGTCACATTTCAACTTCTTTTTTTAGTTGTTTTTCATGTCTTCTCATCAAAATGCACTCCGAAAAACTGGATTTTCATAGAGGAACATTGCACTCCCTGGCCAGCTCTTCCAGTTGGTTGACTCACGGCAGCCAATCAGCCTGGCAACACTGATGGTTTTCTAGGAGTGCTTCATCTGCGTGATATTGCTTTGAAACACCTCGGGAGAGAGAAGTCTATATCTGTATTGGATTTGCTCATTCTCTATCTTCATTCTTTCTTGTTTATTGGGTAGAGCTTCAGCGAGGGGCAGGTAATGCTGTACTCGGTGACCCTCAGGGTCTGCCTGTACTGCTTGCTTTGAGCTCCGGCAGTTGTTTCTTGGACTGCCCTGTTCTTTGCCATCCTGAGACGTTCATTTTGCAGCCTCCGATTGCATGAAATGCGTAAAATGAAAAGCAAAAGGAAATGAACAGTCAGATGCCCCCAGCCACATGACAGGGTGCTGGTTTACAGCCTGCACCAGCAAAAAGTTGGAAAGGTACCACCTAAAGTAAATGCCCTTCTCACTAACACCCTGATCGTACCTCTGGTCTAAAATAGCAGAGACGCCAGCTTGATCCTACCCCTCCGAGCTACTTCTTAACGCTAGCAAGGTTGCTCCACATCCACCCCGTGACTAACCTCTCCTGCATGATACTGCTGATTCTGGTTAGATCCTTGTCTGTAGGTGCCCTGTTTCACTCCCCGAGCTAGCTCCGATGATACAAGATGTCTCATGAAATAATCTGTTTATTCTCGCTCTGTGCTTCTATTGAAAATCTGGCTAGAGGCACGTCCTTACGCATTAGCAGCTGTTTCGGCTTCCAAGTGATAAGATCAGCATTAGCAGGATGCTGCATCGCGAGTAACACGCAGTGCTGCTACAGAGCGCGTGGAAAAATCGGCTGCTGGGTGCAGAACTCCCAATAGTTTAATGGCACGTCTTTTACAGAGCTAAGAGACAAAATTCAAACGAGCATTAAGATTTTCAGCAACAAATCCACCAAATCAGCAAAAGCTGGGAGTGGGCTTGGGCTTCTCGCTGCTACTGTCAGTATTCATGGGACTCACGAGTCTTGGATCCCATAAAACTCACCCATAAAACTCAGCACCCCAACCCTGTACTGGAGCGTGGACAAACACCCTAGCCCTGGCTATAGAGGTCATCCTTCCTGAACCAAGGAGTAGCATTTTGGCACAGCTCCCCTTTTTGTAATGCTCTTATATAATGCGGATCAGCATCAGAGAGGCTGGGACTCCCCTTACGCCCCTGAGACTGGCTGCATGCACCAGCACTTCCCCAGCAAGGAAATCAGAGTCAGGTTTATCCAAAACAAAATAATTGCCCTTTGTGTTTCTGACCACACAACTGCCTCCGAAGGCCACACAGGAGACTCACTTATCAGAGACAGATTCAACAATAAGGTCACATTTGGGGCTGATCATTTGTCAATGCAATCTGTTTTTTCTGCATGTGGTTCTTTTTCCGTAATGAACATTTTCTCTGCCCCTGTGCACTCTGCCTGGAGAAGTTTGATGTTCCTGTTAATTCTCCAGGGAGAGATGCTGGCAAGAGCTGAAGGGATGTGAATTCTGCTGAAGCCTCCTCCACGTGGGCTCGCTGGGGTGGAGTCACCGCACTCACAGACGTGCTGATCCCAATGACAACTGCATGTCCTATTGCTTCTCCGTCTGTATACACAGGTATACACACATAAATTAGTGAAAGTAACTAAAAAGGAGGTATTATGAATATACATTTAAGTAATTGATACTATGGAGGCATAATACTCAAACTACGTTGGGAAGAGGGAGGCTGTTAGAGCTGACAAGCCAACATAATGTGGAGCAAGCAGAAATAAAATCCAATTTCTCATTCATACATTAGGCCCATTACAAGACATTAGGTCAGTTAGGTAAAATCCTGGGTATCATTCAGACGTTCAGGATGTAGGACACCAAAAAGGAATCTGCTTCCCTCACAGTCTAGCACCAGCCAGAAGATGATGCCCTGAAATGGGGTAGGAAATAGCAGTTCAGTGCTCAGGAAGAGGCGTTACTGCTAGCTGGTCTTTAACACTGCTGACAACGACTTCCCAAAATTAACTGCAGCACGGCAGTCCTGAGGAAGTGAAGAACGCTCAGGCAATATCCCTTTAGGCTAAGTAAGTTTGACAAGACTCCAAGAAAATTTTATGACTTCTTACACCGACCCTGTGATAAGCTTAGATTTTTTTTTCCCCAGGTAATTGCTTTTTCATAGTTTGTTGTGGAAGTTCTAACTCATTCTAATCACCATGCATTGCAGAAATACATTTGAAATAATCCTACAGGTAATTAATGTTTTTCAGGAATAAAAAATGAGCAGAAAGTGGCTTTCTGAATCCTCTGATGATCTAAAGTCCCAGTACGAGTAAGGTCAGAGTAGCAGATGATTACATTGTCATTAAACATAACAAAATCATTTGTTCTGTGCCAGTTATCCAGTAAGCTGTCAGTGGTGATGCTCCTGTTCAGAAATAATCCCCACACATCCAGCTCTTTATTTTGTTGGCTGATTTCTTTTGCTTGTTACTTCCTGCGGATTGCTCTCAAAATCCATCCGGGTGCCTCATTCTGGCAGTTGCTGGCATGGGTCATGATCCTAGACTGAAGTCTCCTCCTGTATCGACAGAGTGCAAGAGGACCTGCAAAATGCAATCTTGTTTGGAGAACCAGAACAGGTTCTTGCAAGTAGCACATCCAGCTGAATGAAGTTTTCATTCAAGCCCTCCATGCAACCCATCGCTCTGCCCGGGTAACTGCATGGCCTGGAAATCTCCTTCCTTCTCTTTCCGATAAAAGCAATGAATTCCAGGTTCCCAGGTGCTGACCAGGCAGCTCTGCAGAAACCGGAGTCCTGCACAAAGCAGGAGCCACCCTCCTCGACTGCCTGCGTCGAGGCCAACCTCTGCTCCACTACTGCTGGCCTGAGAGCACACACGAACATGCATGGCATCGTAAGTGCACACGCATGGCAGCACGTGTGCACACGCATGACAACAGGTATAACAGCAACGTGATCCCACACTTCACTTCTCTGGCACCTGCTGTAGGTGCTTTGAGCATGAACTGCTTTCTCCCTGGACTCGCTGTGAGTAAAATAGGTGACATCTGGCAAATGTTTGCACTAGAACTTTCAGCATCTCCCCTTTTTCTGTTTTTCAAACCATATTCACGCTGCTAAACTGCTCATGACTCAGGCCGTTGTTTTGGTCCTTGCTGTTTCATCTTGCACACGTACGTGCGTAAGCAGTGCTACATGGGTTATGGCTTTGCTCCTGTGGGCGCAACCTGCTGTGGGTTGTCACTGCAAGCAGGGAAATCTTCCCACGGACACAGGACTGGTCTAATACCTGGCCTCCCCATTCCCTTTCATGAGTTGCCAATTCAAATAGAGAGGGAGGGAAGGCGGCATCTTGACAGCACAAAAGGCAAACTTGCTGATTTCCTTTAGAAACGTTTCAGCTTCTCCAAATGACTCCACCTGCAGTGACAAAGCAGCCAATATTACAGGAGCTTCTGCCAAGTTACAACTGGTTGTCAACTGGTTGAGCAACGCAGTATCGCCGCCCTCTCCTTGGAGGAGTCAGGCTAGCGTGTTCGGAGCCTTTCCAGCCGATGGCTCCCACTGTGCCCGCTCAACTTGGGCTCTAATCAATACAAACTGAGGCGGAAAGATGTAGGAGCTAGCCAGACCAAACTGAAAGCTTGCTTACTTGGAAAGGACGAGGTTTTCCACGGAAGCTTTCCTAATCTTTATAACCCCGTTGGCCCTTGGAAGAGCAAGGAGGTGTGAGTTTTTTGTGGTCAGTTCCAAATGAGGCTGGTGTCTGCTTACATGTGGGTCTTCTCAGAGCTTGATGGCTTCAAGTAAAGCAAATTCAGACCTCAATACTGCCTTTTAAAGAGGCAAACAAGACTTTGGATTTGAGTATTGAGCTATATCTTCTGTTCTACAAAAATCTTTTGGCACAAACTTTCTGTTATCTTCGCCAAGTTAATTTTTGAACTCTTCTAAACATCTATAGCAACATCTTTTCATATCCAGCCATCATTTCCCAGATTTCCATCATCTTCCCCTGCAGTTGTGCTCTTTTCCAACCTGAGGCGTCCCATCCAAGTGACTTATTCCAGGGAATACATGCCATAGACTTGACCTTCCTTTCTGCCTTCTCTGAAAAGCAGATAACTTCACCATCTCCCTTTCGACACGTGGCAGAGCAGAATCAAACTATACCCAAGATGCAAGTGCACCACTGAATTACAATGGCAACATGATGATCCCTACTTCTTTCCCTATTCATTTCTTAAGATTTTCTAGCTTACCACTTGCTGTTTTGACTGTACTGAGCATTGAGCTGACATTCTCACAGATATATCTGTTAAAAATAACTTGAAGATCTTGTTCCTGAGTGGTAACAGCCAGCTCAGAGCTCCCGAGATGCCTGATATGGAAAAGGTTGGGTGCCACTCAGTTTGCTTATTTCAATGAGCAGAAGGTGAGTACTAGATTATCAGCAACTAGACCAGTATCTTTCTTCTATTGGTTTTGTAGCATCCTATGCTGTCTTCCATGTCCATATACCCAATCCTATGCACACGAGCTGTAGCAGTTAAGCCTGTAGCCTTGCATGGTGTTGACTGTTGAGTCCACCACTTTGTGCTTTGTCTAACACTGTCCTCAGCAGTCCCTGGGGATGGTGCAGAAAAGGCAGTGAAGCAAGCAGAGAGCTAACCATGGGAACAAGGCCTCACACGTCAAATGGGACTGCGTCCTGCAGAAAACCCTCCGAAAGGCAGAGCCAGGACCAGCGCTGCCTTAGGCGTCTCGGTATCGCCCTTGTCAGCAAACTGCAAGGTTTGTATCTGAGCAACTACACGACTGGCATGAGGATGGAGATAACGCTGCTCAAGCTCTGCTCAAGCAAAAGCAGACAACTCATCATCTCCCGGCTTGAACGGCCTCCACAGCCAACAGCCTGACTTCTAGCTGGTTCTACCATGAAGGTCCACTCAGGGTACACGGAAAGAAAGAGTATGGGCTGGGAAGTGCCCTTGCCGGCAGTGCTGAGCATTAGAGGTGCATTTGTTCAATACACAACACTATGGGCATATAGGTTGACGCTGTATGGAAACAATTTGTGCAATAAAAGAGACTCAAAGCCCTGAAGTTCCAATGGTTGCCAAATACCAGTGTATTTGTATGTAGAGGAAAACTAAACGTTGTCCCTCTCCAGTGTCACCTGGGGTTATCTGCCAAGCATCTGGGAGGTAAATACGCGGTGGCAGCTAATGGCACCTGGCTGGCTCCAAGTTGATGGCAAGCTCCCAACAGAGCAATTACATCAAAATCCGTGGGGTGGATTTAGGGTGCTCAGGCTGTTCAAGCAACCCTGAAGAAGGAATTTCTGCCACAGCTTACTGATGAAAAAGTGAAATAAGTGAGTGAAGATACGGATTTCTCTGCTGGCCTCAGATGGTAGATGGGGTTGGACTAGGTGACCTCTAGAGGTCCCTTCCAACCTTAAGTATTCCATGATTCAATGATTCTATGGCAGGATGCTCTCTGAGGCGTCTCCCTGGTTCGTTGCTGCAGCCTTCAGAATGGCAAAACGAGTCCTTGTAAGTCAGAAAAATGCACACAAAGTCTTCACTGCTCTGCAGATGGAGTCTGAATCCAGGCATCAGGATGTGGACATGAAGACGTGCAGCAGTCTGCTCTCTTAAACCAGACTCCTGCTTGCTCCAACGACACAGCAGCACTCCTGTAACACTGAAGAAAACAGTCCCTCCCTTGTGCTAAAAACCAGCCTGCATCTAAAGCACCACAGGCACCTGAAGATACTGAAATCAGCATGGGAACAAATCCCACACATCTACAGCCTGTGGGGGTACCTACTGCTGGGGTACTGTGCAAATGGGGCCGCTTTTCCATGAGCAAGAAACCTTGAGGAATACCAAGCTGGCAAAGACAGGTATACAGGTCCAGTCTATGTTCAGCAGCTGCTTAAATGCTACTGTGGCAAGAGTAGGAGACCCTCCCACCGAAAACACACTCCTTGCTGCCATGCCCTGGTCCCTATGTCTGCACAATGTCTAGACATGCAGGTATTTCCGTTCCTCCAACACTTGGTCTTATGGCTTGATTTATAATTTTCTTTTTTTTTTTTTCCTTTCCTTTTAAACAGTAAAAACATTGGTGTCCTCTACCCACTTTTGCCTAATAGCGTTCATTAATACTCAACATAGCACTGGTGTGATTCACCACCTAAGGAAAAGCTGATGCCCTAAACGTATCTAAAGAATCTGTACAGCAGCCAGATGGAAATAAATAGGCATTGCACAAGGAATGCGTTTTAAATGTGATCAGACATACGTAATGAATTAGGACTCAGGATTCCCATGTTCTCTGGTGCATCAGTGCAATGAATGCAAGCCTGAAGTCACTGAAGAGTCACCTCTTGCACAGTGGGTCCTGCTGGCTTCATGGAGACCAGCAGTGCTTCTGTCAGCCACATCTTACTAGACTGACCACTCATCTTGCCTATTATAACACGATCTACACCTGATTTTGCAAAGTGCTCTAACCTCTGCAATTGGATAGCAACTGGCCTGCTGGGGCTTTCAAAAGAAACCTCAAAGAAGCCTTGAGCAGGCCATGAAGAAGGTCAACCAGCTCCTGAGCATGCTGGTCTCAAGTCCTGAAGGGACCTGCACGGGAACTGTGCAATGAGTGCTCGCCTCCTTCCATGCAAGAGCAGACCCTTAGGTTAATCCTTCCTTTGTATCGCTGCCCAGGTGCCTACTGGGGGACCCTGCAGAGAAGGAGGTCTGGAGAAGGACCCCGATCAGAGCGGCACACGTGGGGCACGCCGCTGCAGGCAAAGCAACCGCGCCACCGTAACATCAGTCATGGAAAACCTTGCATCATTTTTGTTGGCAGTTTTCCTGTGAAGCTTTTGATCACCACTGGCGCCAACCGAGAGCAGCCTTTCATGGTATACGTCCACGTTAATGTGGTATTAAACAAAGGTGATGGCTTGACAGGCCAAAAAACTCAGCTTTGGTTTTCAAAGCACATCTGGATTTCATTGAGATCTTTTCAGCGTAGTAAGCTACATTTGAAATTTCATTTGAATCCAAAAGTTGTTGAGCCAACTGTACCTTTTGGAAAACTGTGCCCCTTTTCTGCTGAGAGGAATGAAAAGCATCTTTATGGTTGTTGGAGATGATTTTTCACGTTGACAACTCCCAGGAAAAACCCATACCACCTGCTCCTTTTTGTCTAACTATCCAGAGAAACTTGGATGGCCTCTGTGAATGGGTAATACAGATCACTGATGCAAAGACAAGAAGCAAGCACATTGCATTGCATTATTCTGCACGAGAATCCAATTTGAGGGACTGCTTTGGTCAAAAGCCTCCAAGTTTATAGGATTCCACTTTAAATGCCTTCCACTTAATACTTTTGTCTAGATATAAACATTTTCACTGAAAACAGGAGGCAGAAAACTGATTTATTTGTCAGATTTCGTTTTCACCGTGTGCATCCTTGGTCAGCCAGGGGTAACATCTCACCACAAGCTTCAGTTACTACCTGAAATTCAGTGAGGTAGGTCTGAAATTCCCTAAATGCACCGCATTGGGCTGTGATCACACTTCCCGTTGCACTCACAGCTGTTTTGCTGCTGAGTTTGGCTGTGCTGGAAATAGACAAAAACAAAATAGGCCGAACTGTGAAATGATTTTTTTTGTTAGTGTTGCGCAAGTGGAAAATAGATATTATATATATGTAAAAGCCAAACATAAAATCATGAAATCGGGACTGAATGCGTAGCTAATAAGTTGATTTTGCATTTTCAGTATGTCTGCAAGAAAATAATGGCTACGGTTTGGGAGGGGGGTTGTTTTTGTGACTTTTATGATTATCTAAGATTATTCTCCTGCTTGGCAGCCTTTCAGGGGACTACTTACTTCATATGCAAGTCCACGGGCACACAGAAATGAAGCAAGGATAGACGAAAGCTCAACCAAAGCAGTGAGAAAAAGCACCCAAACAGCAAAGCAGCTACTGGCTTTGCAGCAAGCACTGGAGGTGGGGACAGCAGGTCTACCCATGCCCACTCTGGGAGGCTGTGGCCCAAGGTGACAGGCACTATCATCAAAATAATACCATGTCCCTGCATTGTTTCCTCTACCTGAAATTGCTTTATACACATTCTTAAAAACTAAATTAATCTCAGCAGGACTGGCTTGGAGGAACATCAGAGAGGTAGCGCTTGCCATTAAGAGCATGCAAGAGAGGAGAACCAAACCAAATTTGCAAACAAGGAACATTTACTTTCTTTCCCCCAGCAGCCAATGTTTCCTGGTAAGATGACAGGGTGGAGAAAGGAATATATTTTGCTCCCTGAGTGTTGCATTGGGAATCACGGGAGGTAGTAAAAACCTTCCTGTGCCTCCTGGAGAGTGAGTGAAGATTGGCCTTGTGTTTTGATTGCTGTTTGAGGCCAAGTATTGGCCCAGAAATTAACGAAGTTTGGAAGAAACAGAAGCACAACAAGGGCACTTATGGTCACAGTTGGTCCTTTATATATTATCGCTTTTGATGACTTCAAAACAATGACTTTAAAAGTGCAGACACGGGGTTTAGATAGAAGACAAATTGTTTTTTAACTCCCCTAAATTAATCACAGGATAAACAATTTATGCCTGTAACACTGCCAGAAGAAGTTGTGAATAAAAATAATGTGTACATATACACGCATGCTTGCAATAAGTTCCAGTTTTGCGCTCCTTGGGCACCTTGGAATAACATCCAGCAAGTGAGAGTGAGGGAGACGCGTCAGTCTCATGCTTGGAGCTGGAAACGGATTTCTCTGTGTCCCTTGGGAATATCATCTCAGGTCGACGAGCTGTAGGGGTTATGAGCTAGGGTAGTTCCTCACCCACATCAATCTTTCCTCCAATATAGCCCTTCTCCCTAAACGGCTCAAGTCCTTCCTGCTGCTCTGAGAGGTTGGGGCAATCACCATCAGCACACGGAGCCTGCTCAGTTGCTGCTCATCTCATCTCATCTCCGGGAACTGAGAAATCTGAAGTGTACCTGAAGAAATCACCTTCATTTAATTAAAATTTTATCCCCGAGATCTGATCATAGCCTAAAAGACAACTGCAGGTTCTGCCTAGGTGATAAGATTAGTTACTGGGATTACTTACTGGAGTCAGACTCCCTTGATACCTTATTACGCACTGAGACATTGCTCCAGGAGATGTTAAACCCCTGCCTGCTGCATGTACTTAAAGAAATAAAATGTGCGGTGAACAGACTGATTTCCCAAGTAAAGAGGCAGAAAAGGAGAGTAGGAAATTAGGGAAGAGCTGCTGCCACAAGAAAGCTGTCCAGATACTGGTTCTGCTGCAGAGGCCCTACAGACCAGGACAGGACAGGGTAGTTAAAATGGTTTTCTGAAATCTTAAGGATGTTTCTTATGTTGACTAGGTACTGGGGATGTGCCTTAGGCAGCCCGGCTTTGGGAACAGAGGACGTGGGGAGGCGTGTATTAAAGGCCACTGCCCTGATGTGCTCTGTGCAGGGATCTTGGGTACAGTAAGGATCTCTGAGGTTGTTTTGACCAGAAGAAAGGGGTGGGGAGTACCCCAAGGCACCTCAAATCTAGATGGAAGAGGTTTGAAAGCCACTGTCATTGGCTGGCCATGGTCAAGTGCTGTGTGCCACCACCTCTGCCACCTGCATGGTGGGAAGAGCGCCATGCTCCTTGCAGATCAACCGATGGACAGCAAGGGGAAGACATGGAAAGACCACTAATTAAAAACTATTAACTGGTTTACTTTTACCCTGAGCCAGATGGAAGAAAAACTTTCCAAATCAATTGTTCAAGCTTCTGTTTCTGCACTGTTATATTTAAGCCCTTACACTGAAGAAACAAGTAGTCTTAGCACGAGTAAGCATGGGCCCTTCATCTACCAGCACAGCTAATTGCTCGTGGGATTCCTTTATATGACGGGTCCCTGCAGCACTGATTTCTGATTGAGGAGTGCACATCCTGATGCAACCTCTTCTTGGCTTCCAGAAGACAACCAGTGGGCTTTGGCTTTCAAATGTGGTCCCATCACCTCTTAAATTGTGTCTCCTCTTTGGCAAAGGTCATTATCCATAGCCACGTATTTAAAAAATGATTTTCTCTGTCCGAATACGGGATATGCAGTTTAAGAAAAGCACCTTACCCCACTCCAAAGAGAAGAGAAACTTATGAGTCACCGAGTTATCATATTGCAAAGAATGTGAC
This sequence comes from Eudromia elegans, assembly GCA_003342815.1. NCBI lineage: Eukaryota > Metazoa > Chordata > Aves > Tinamiformes > Tinamidae > Eudromia > Eudromia elegans. Next base: position 788,912 of record PTEX01000259.1, on the reverse strand, counting down.
CTTTTCATTGTTGGTGATATTTTAAGTCAGATCTGAAAGTCTGTAAATGCCTTGTTCATACTAAAAGCGAATGAGACTCCATCACTCAGCCACCCACTATGACCTGCAGATTGAGATATAATATTACTGCCTCTTCAAATTCAATTGAATTGTCATTACGTCCAGAAGTCCCTCCGATACACTAAATATAAAGCAATGGGCTTAAAAGACTTGGACAGTAAATGCCCTTGTTCTTTGTGTATGTGGAGTATTTTCAATCAACTTCTAAATTAATGTCTTTCGCATCATTATAATCCAGCAATTCAAGAGTTCCTGAAATCCAATTCCAGGCATTACGGCATAAGCCCATCTTCAGTATCAAGGCTTCCATTTTAGCAATAATCTACTTCAAATGTATAGATCTGTTTGCGTTTGGTTCTATTTCCTATTAACTACGTATATTTTTTCTGCTCTTAAATTCCACATTAATAACAATAAATCCTTTTATTCTGGTAGCAAACACAAGCTTTGACCTCTAGCACCAGGGTTTCAGATGACAACCTCTCTACAGACATAAAAAAATAAAGTTTTCCTAATCAAATACTTTATTTATCCCCAGCAAGAGACAACAGCTGTGAACTGACTCTCATATTTACAATTCCTTGGGCATTTGTTACTTTGGATGTGATCCCCTCCCTTGTCTGGGCTTTCTATCAAGAAGCAAATCCAGTAATTTGAAATGAGTGCCCTCCACATCCACTGCAATAACAGCAGGACCTGCTAACAGCAATGAATTCCGTTTGGATATGTCTTGTTTCCTCCAGATGTGTTTTCAAAGAGCGGGATTTAACACACCCAGTGGTTGGGTTGCTTCAAAATGCAGCTCTTGGGGTTGGGAACAAACTATAGTGAACATGGCCAAAGGGCCAGACCAAGACGGCCCTAGGAGACACATCGGAGAGGCTCTTGTGCATCCACATGCCCTGCAAAACTTGAGGAAACGTTTGCACACAGGATCTGCCACAGCAAAATTTCCCCCAGCTCTTGGGGGAAGGTCATGGCCAGCAGCTCATGCTTTAGTCCTAAATAGAGAATATAAACGTCCAAACCTATAGAAAATGTCCCTACATGTGGGCTGGAGGTGTTTGCCTCCTCTTCTGCTGGCATTGCCCATAGTTGTGTGCCAACTAGGCTAGCTGCAGTATCAGTGGAAAAGATGTCAATCCATGACTGCATCCCAGCTGCACAGAACTGATGGAGTGTTCTGCACGACCCAGCAGTACTTACAGCACTGCTGTAGCCAGACATCTAAAACCTCCTGACCAGATTTCCCACAAATTAGCCCTTTATATTTGATGCAACCACAAAGAGCATCCAGCACAGGGAGATGATCTGTTGCATGCAGCAGTTGCTTCAGTGTGCAGAACCACCTCTACCACGCTGCAAAGGTCTACAGAAACATGAAAGCCCATAAAGTCCTCCAGAAACCTGTTTCTATGCCTGGCCTTAGATCTTAGCTCTCCTCTTTGCTCTCCTGCTGCACTCCTACCATTGAACTGCTCTTGCTGATGGCACCTTCGATTTCCCTGCAGAACCACCCCAATGCTGGTGTCCCCTGGGGACGCCAACTCGCCAGGAGATGAGCAAGGACCAGGAGTGCCCCATCATTTTTATTCCCTTATTATCCAGGCAGCTTTCACGGACTCAGAATAGCTGAGGTTGGAAGGTGCCTCTGGAGAGAGGCTGGTCCCAGCTCCCAGTTCAGAGCAGGGTCAGCTACAACAGGAGATTTCTAAGGTTGGAGATGAAGAACCGATCGTCAGAAATAACTGATTTTCAGAAATTGCCCTAGAAAGTGAGGAGCAGGAACAGCCCTTACCAGGGCAGCAACCCTGCTGAAGCTGGCAGGAACAGCCACATTTTGCAGGACCAGCCCATGTGGGCACTAACCTCTGTATTGACCAGCTACAGACAAAAAGGAGGAAAAATAAGAGCACCCATGAACTTCAGGGCTGCTTGGGGGGAGCCCTGGAGTCATTAGCCAGATCTGGGGGAAATGCAGCTGGCAATAACCTTTTTTAAGACAACATCTTACTATTGCCATGAAAGATACTAAATTAATGCAGTCCCTTTGTGGGGCTCAACTGCACTAATTCCCTTTTCTTCTCTCTTTCAGGAATCAGCACTGCAATAATAATGTACATTTTTAACACAGAGTTTCTCTATAGGTACCTCTGTTTTCACGCACTGTTCTGACCTAATTTCTTCAAAAGACTGGAAGCCCAGCTTTCAAATTTGCAGGTGCAAAATTAACTGGATCTGGATGTAATTCTAGGAGCAATTTAGATGTCTATCAAGTGGTGCTTGGGACACAGGCCTGGAGGTTTTGAAAACAGGCCAAGCTAGGCAATAATCAGGCAGACATTTCTATGAAGGCTTCTTTGCCGTCACAATCTTGCAATAAGACCCGTTGTGGCCATGCATGGACAGCAGCAGGGGTGTTTCCACATGCTAGGGAAGAGACCTACGTTCAGAAAAAGAAAGTTGAAAGAGGTCTGACTAAGACTTGGGTCTCTAAGACCTCAATGTAAGACTCCACTTAACTCACATTTAGAAAATGAGCTTATATAAGCTAGATGCTTACTTTCACTCAAAATTTCAGGGATGGAAGAAGCCACAGGTCACTGAACTTCTGAGATCATCAGTTACCATTGCAATTAGAGTTTAAATTTCACTGGTATTTCTTTTACCTTCCACCTCACACCAGTGTGGTAAGACCACAATCAGGGTGTTTCTCCCAACAGTTTCTATGGGTTGCATGCTATAAATCAAAATTTTCCTACCTTCCTAGCCATTCTATGATTCTATGATTCTATGATTCTCTTCCCATCTGCTTCTACGCTTGCCTGTGCTTCAGTAATATGCTTGTGAGTATAACGGCGTACTCCGGGTTTGGTGATGCCACCAGTAATCTGTCCAGTCCTGAAGCACTTTGTCACAGATGATAAATGATGTCAGCAGGGATTATCAAACGGACAGAATAGAGGAGGTGTGGAAGCGGGGAGAGGATCTGAATTTTCCTAGTGAATTTTAATGGACTTTAATCAGCCACTCTACATTGATTACCATAAAGCTTTTGAGTCGGCATTTCACATGCAAGCGTGCATGACGGTGATTGATATGGGTTTTTAACTCACCTAATTAAATGCCTGTACAGCAATCAACAGTCAGCGGTCTCCACGGTAATCAGAACAACCTGTTCTGGGAGCTGAGGAGGCTTCGGCGGGTTCGAGGCCCTCCTGACCCTACCTCTGCTTGGCCTGGCAGCCCCAACGCCGGGGCTGGCACCGCTCACCAGGGCAATGGCCTTGCAGTGCAGAGCTCTGCTCGCCCTTGGCCACGGCCAGAAATAACATTGGCAGCGATAATAACCAAGGGGGGGTTGCTGCAAGTCAAGAAGGAGCGATTATTCTTCAGTATATAGATCGTGATCATCCTCGCGCAGAGGAACCCCAGCAGATCCATAGGGAGCACGTGGAGAAATCCGGTCACCACTATACTGGAAAAAGTGCACTCAGGAGAGCGTGCAGGAAGAGCTGCGGGTGTCTGCGACTAATAGTAGAGATATGCAGCCCAAATCAGGTACAGTTGTACCAGTTTGGCTATCTACAGCTGCTGGAAAAGCTACTCTCTCCAGTTACACTCAACAAATGATTATTTCAGTTTAAAAGAATGGAAAAACTCCCCCACATATCTAATATTTTTACATTATTTTCATTTTGCCACTTTCTAAACGAAACAATTTTCCATTGCACATGATCTAATATAAAATCCATTTGATTTGTTTGCTGAGATGCTTCAGAGAAATGTTTGCATGCTTCAGATAAATAAGAAAGGAGCGTCGCTTGTGAGTATACACCCCCCCAATAAACATTAAAATATACTTTGATAAAAACCAGTGTCATGTTATTCACTAAAAACAATGCAGAAATTCTGAGAATAATGACAATTTCCAAGAGTCTTTGATGAATTTTTCACTGGGGAAAAACCATAGGGCAATTTTTCAATAAAATTGGCTTCATGTAAACATTTTGATTATCTCTAATCATCAGTGTTATTAATTCTCTAGGATTTTATCCTGCTGTCTTAATGCAAGCACCGTTTCAGCAGCGGGGGCAGGAGTTTGGTACAATAAACAAGGGGCGCCGACTTTTGGGTTTGGTTTAGGTCTTAAGTGCCCAACTTTTGGCAGATTTATGCAAGTTTTCCCCCCTTATGCCCAACATGAATCAAGAAGAGCAGGGCTAAGCACACCCTTAGAGCATCGCAGCAGGCTAAGAGCCCAGCACCATAGGCCTGGCCCTGGATCCCTTGCTCCTGTCTACTCCCAGCCCAAAAGGCTGCTCTGAATTGCTCTTTCACTCATCCACTCTCCAGCCCCATCACATTCCTCTTTTCCTGTGTCCTCTGCACCTTTCTTAAAGCCTTTAAGGCGAGGTGTGTGCGTTGCTGAATGGGACCTTTCTCCCTAAATGAAGTGCTTGAGTGGGATTCAAGTGAGCCCTGCTCTACATGGGAGGACACAAGGAACCGAGCGAACCTCCAGCTGAGGAGGGTAGAGGCTCCCGCCTCCAGGACTCCAAAACTCCATCTGAGGTCCCATGCCACCTGCTTGAATGCACCCTGGAAACGGAGGTTTCTCGTTGCTCTCTTAAAGGTTTGATCAAGTTAACAACACAACCAGAATCCTAGGGAGATGCTCTTTTCATGGAGAGCTCTGGTACACGTGTTTTCCGAGCAAAAACTGCGATTCCTGGAGGAGGCCATCATCATTTGATTCCGCTGTTATAATATATTCCACTTTCGCTCTGAAACTGCCCTTGGGATTCAAGCCCTTTTGAATGTCAGCAGATGAAAAGAGGCACAGTCTGTTGAAGGCTATTTGAATAACTACGTGAGCAGTTCAGAGCCCGGAGTTCAGCAGTCTGCAATGAAGACGCGGCATCGGAAAAACGCGAGGAAGGATGGGACTGATAGGCAGCAAGAGGAATCTGGTATGGGAGAAGAGATATATTTTAACATAACAGACTGGGTAATTTTGGGACAACCTGTGTCTGTGTCCCACCGAGCCACTGGGGGAATATTAACAGTCATTCTGACTCAGGTGTCCCTTAATGCAAGGGGGAAGCTCCATGTGTGGGGAGCAAAGGTTCACAGCGTTATCTTCTTGAAGCATTACCGTCCCCGAAAGCATCGGAATCTGTCACCTTCACACAGCCTGTCTGCCTTGGTGACAGCTCTTTGCAGACTCCGTTCCCCTAAAAAGCAACAGTTCATTTCATTTGTCTTTTCCTGGCTCTGCCACTTCTAAAAACTTGGAAGGAACTTGAGCTCGGTGAGCGCAGGGGGACTGACGCATTGACAGCAAATGTCTCATGTTAACAGTCCCCCGAGCAAAGCAACCTCCAGCGGAAAAACATCTAAACTAACACCCTCAGCAAGGAAAGGAATAGCAGAAAAACAGGCAAATCGCTGTTGTAGGATTGCTTTCTTTTTCTTCTCTCCTCCAGGCTAAAGTGTCTGTATTCTACACACTGGTCCAGAACTGGAGGTGTTTCCGTGAACAGCTTCGTTCCCTCTTGCTAATCTTCATCGTTCAGTTTGCTAGGCTGTTTTCCAACAGGACAGTTTCACCATAAGGAAGTCGGACAGTTAAATAAACACCCGAGAAACCTCTAAAATCACCCTGGCACATTCTGAACATAGATCTTACATGCTGGGTCTGCTCACTTTTATAAGAAAAAGAAAGAGATCAGGAACAGTTTTGAGTGCGTCCCATCAGGTTTACACCTCCATTGATTCCTGCCACTGTTTTTCTTGGATTGCTCTGAACTTCTGCCATAAATATGGCCAGCTCATGCATCCTGATGCATCCTCCTAATTGTGAGTAAATGTACCAGCTGACTTAATTATTTATTTTAATTACTACTTCAGAGCATAGTGCATTGCTCCGATAATACTAGCAGAGAATTGCTCTGTGACCCTAGAGGCTGTATCAGGACTATCAGCGCTACAGCCCACCACGCTTTCCAGTGCGTAGCATTAAACAGTAAAATTAAGGTAAAGAGAAGCATGCAGATGAAGAAATACCTTCTCTGAGAAGTCTCTGAGAAGTGACAAATTTGTTTCAAAAGAGACCGCAGGAAATTTCTCTTTGAGATCAGCATCCTTCCACCTGCTTGTCAAAACTGGCTTAAGCCTCTGTTGGAAGATTGCACTAAGAAAGCCTTGGGCTTGAAAAGGGGAGCAGATTCCCAGGGCCTGCGTGGCTGTACCACAGCTGCGGCACTGGGTGGAGATGCTCATCACGCCGGGACCATGTTCTCTCCCCAGGAGCACCAGCTTGCAACCTGGCTAATGCTCCACAAACAATAAAGAACCCACCAGATTTGCACCAGGTCTGCTTGCAGGATGCATGTCCAGAGCTCTGGATAAAAACAAACAAGGAGCTGGTGTGAAGGGAAGGGGTGGGTGGCCCAAACCAGGCTTGTGGCCAGCAAAGGGGCACTGAGGGAAAGCAGAGACCCGTGAGTGGTCGTAGAGACAATCACAGCTGCTGTCTTCCCCCTCCTGCGATGAGCACAGCAGAAGACAAAGGATGGAGATATGACCACACCGAGGCCACATCTGTGTGTTGATATGGTCAAGGAAACATCTCCATCCTCACGGTCTGGACAGCTCAAGGCAGGTTGTGCTTGAGGAGCCATGTGCCAGGGTCACGAAACCCACGGAAAGCCACAATTGACTCCTTAAGAACACGGCTGGGACATTCAAAAGTATGGCAGAAAGCGAGATCCCAAATTCCCTTGGGTTTACCCACCACAATGACGGGATATCTCAAGTTCCTCAGAAAGAGCAGCAATCTGGGAGAGCAGGGCAGGGCCCGGTGCTGAGGAGGGCATGCCAGGGAGGAGGCAGCACCGCAGGGGCGGGCGCGCGGCCCCACGTCTCACCACCCTTCGCTGCCGCGACGTCAAGATGCTCTGATGCCCTCCAGCATCCGACGCTGGCCCCAGCTGCCAGCCGTGTCGGGGGGTTAACACCCAAGGGGTTTATTTTGCTGATACCACTGAGAAGCATAACACGTAACCAGGGCATCGCTTAGGGCTTGACGGTCCCGGGTAGCTTCTCCTTTGGCTTCGGCTGTCAGGCTCTAGCAAGCTGCACTGCAAATCTTGGACTCACACCGGGAAAATCTGAGTTGCGCTCTGTGCTGTAGGAGCCGTCTGGCAGCCAGGACCTGTAGGTCCTTCTGCAGTGCCATAACATCCACCGCTCATCTGGCTCGCACAAGCGAGCCCAGCCCAGCCCGTGTCCTCAGCCATCTGCTGAGTGAAAAATATTCTCCCTTGCTCATGGTGCTACTACAAAACACAAAGCAGGCTTTACTTTCCCTGCAGTCGGTGAAAATTTTCCTCCAGAAAATAACAGCATTGCAGGGCAAGAGATTATTTTGTTACAAGAACATGCAATAACCTGACGGGCCACAGGTAGAGCGAGGACGTGTGTCCTTCTATGACATTTGAATTGCAGATGCTTTCCTGGGCGCAGAGAGAGAGAGATAGATTGTAAGATCTGCTACTGATTTAGGGTTTAATGACAGTGGAGTCCCTTCCTGAGAAAAAAAACCCAAAACTTTGGGATGCTGGGAGCGTGGGGGATCCTTTGAAGACAGAACCAAACGGCCCTAATGGTCACATAATGGTCCCTTCCAAAAGCATCACCATCAAAAAGCACCATCAAAAAGTGCCATCTCACCTCCAACAAAACCAGTAACGTACTTTCAAGGGACCAAGCAATGCGTATGGAGACCCACACAAAGCAAGAAACTCTCTCCCCAGGCCATGGTTTAGATACCAGCCATGGTTCAGACACCCCTCAGATGATGATCACCACGTTTCTAAGTGGACCACGGAGAGAACGACACTGCGGTTCCTATCGCACTCATGAGGCAGAGGCCAAAACCACACCAGTAACAAGCTGTCACACAAACTGGGTTTATATATAACCCAGAAAGGAAGAAAAATAACGCCTGTACCTGCAGAGATGGCTGGTGCATGCGTACGTGAGCACCTCGGCGTGTGCACATACCAAAATCACCGCCTGCCCGAGCAATCGTGCGCTGTCATCCAGCAGGTTGGATGTCTCCCTGTGTAAACTACCAGCTTTAAATACACTTGGAACAAAAGTTGTGGGCCTTTTCAGAAGGTTAAAGGCATAAATAAGCCCGTTTGAGCAGAAAAGCGCAGTGGGACATAAAGGTCTTAAGTTTCTCCTGCCCTTTGGTACCGGTCGTGCTTTAGTCTACGAGTGTCTTCAAAACTTTGCAATTTTCAATGTCTTCCATTTGAGCACTAAATTTGCCTATAACTAATTCTTTTTTTTTTTTTTTTACAGGATAAATGTATACTAATAAAAATGAGGTCCCTACATAGAAATTAACAAACAAGGGGGCACTTGAACGTTATCAGTCACTCCTGACCACCCCAGCCACTGGCAACCTAACGTGATGCAGAAGGGGCTTTCGAGGACGTGATACCTTTGCAGCCCAAGGGCAGCAAGGTCCAGGTAATGAACCCCTTGTATCTTCACATCTGCTCCAGGGGACCATTGCAGTATAGGGTGCAGTATATATTTGATACCTGGGCTCCAGAAAAAAAGAAGAAGTCTCATGTTGACATAGGCACCACCTGCAAGCATTCGGTTTCAAAATGTCACCGAGTGCCACGTGCTTAGTGGGAATCTCTTTGTCAACACAACAGATTGAATAAGGAAGCCAAAAGTGTCCTCTTCCTCCTGATAACAGTCCTGGCGCTGACAGAGCTGCCTTGCAGCAGGTAAATCCAAAGGCATTCTGACACCCTTGGGGGGACTCATCAGGCAGCGTTTAGCTGTCCCCAGAGCATGTCTCCATCTGAGCCACTTTTCTAGACTTCCTTTACAGCAACCGGAGAAAAACTGGCACTTTTGCAGCAAAATTCCTCTCTTCCTGAGGCTGATGTCTAAACTGAATTCCTGAAACTGCACCCTAGAAGTGGCTATTTCTTTCTATTAACGCCGAAGGGAGTCGAAACAACGCAGTGTCCCGGGTTAGGTGAGGTGAACTGCACACTCTCAATACTAAGCACAAGGGCAGAGTCTCCCTGCCTTTGCTGCAGTGCTTTTTCCTTGCAAAGTGAAATTTCACAACATTTTAAGGATGGATGTAAGAAAAATATAGATCAGGTTAAAAATGCAGGAATGAATATTAGAGGACACATTCAACTTCCCAAACTGCAGCGTGGCCAGGATCAGGGAAATAACAATGAACTAGGAGAACTCAATGACTCAGCTTGAGAGGGACTCAGCATTAGCTGCCACTGGAAACATGGCAATAGGAAGATCTCAAAGCCTTACCATTTCGAGTTGGGAAATCCCAGAAAAAGGTTCATCTTTAGGAAGTACAGGACATCTTTGCAGGGGGAATAAAGTTTCCTTTCCTGCTAAGGTCGAGCAACCAAAACTCAGACAGTGAAATTTCTGATAACTTGGCAGATACTGCAGTGGAGAGGAGACCACCGTTTGCAAGAAGAAGGCTCTGGGTGGGTGCTCTTTTGGGCTGAGTGGGTGTGCATGGCTGGGAGTTTACCAGGAAGCAACGGTGCAAGCGATACAGCCCCAATTATCCATCCTTGATCCCACTGATCAAGCTCTGGCACCTGAGCTTTCAGCCATGGAGCTTCCCAGCTCAAACCCTGTAGTCATCAACAAGGCAGAGGTCACCAGAACATGTGTGCAGTCTGCAAATACATCAGGCTCTTCTTTCCTCCTCGAATCCCTGTGTACTTTCCAAGCAGGGACATCCCCACACGCGGCTCCGTCCCAGCCGCGATACCTGCAGTGCCAGGAGCCACCACCAAGCCCGAGCACCACCTCGTTCCCTGACCTTCCAAACCAGTGCTAGCATTTTAACTCCCCTACAGTTAAGCAAGCAAGGCTAGGCAGTTTTCCAGCTCTAAATTGCCTCCTTGGAGGGGAAAGAGGAAAACCTGCAAGTATCTTCTGAAGGAAGGGTTATATTGGATTTATCTACTGGACTTCATCTAGGCACAGCCCTCACTCAGATATTGCCTCCTCATCCTCTGCCTTTCTTCCCGCATTGCTGCCTCCCAGGTTTTCTTGTACCCTGCGCTGCGCCATGGAGCTTCCCACACATTTTCCCCTTCATTTCACTCTATTAAGGCACTAATTGATTGACCAGTTCACGATAGCCCAGCTCGCTCCCCCGGGGACCTCGTTCCACTTGCAGCAACAACCGAAAGCAGATTACGGATGGGCTGAATCACTAAAGCGGCGGCAGCCGGGCCACGTGCGCAGCGACCCCGTGTCCCCACGCGACCACCTCCCTCGGCCCTCCCTCTGGGTACCAGTGCCCAGAGCAGCGGTGGCTGCAGAGCCGCTCTGCTAGCAAGACCTGCCCGCCCAATGCTCCCGCTGTCCCCGCGAACGGATGGTGCAATGGTGAAACGAGGGATCTCTGAGCAGCATCTCCCTAGCCCAAAGTACCACGTTGATATTCCAGTCCTCAGGCTCCCACCACGCAGCCTTATTTATTCCAAAGCAAATTGCCCCTTCCTTAAAGCCAGTAAATTACCCTGTGTGATACCCGACGTGACAAATGGGCGGCAAGCCTGAGCACATGATGCAGGGCCATTGCCTCTGCAAGACAAACTTTCCTGATATCCTTGCTCAGGTCATTCGTTAGTACCAGCTGCAAGGATATTCCTTGCTTCCACGTGCACACCGTAAAGAGAGGAAGGAAAACAACAATAGCAGGCAGCCCATTGCTCTCCAACGATCCCTGTGCAGAGTACTGACTTTGCAAAACAAGCTCGGGAACTCTGCCGCTCATGGAACCTATTCTGCATCCAAGGCAGACGTGGTTCCCTTGTTTAACCATTCAAACCCAAGGAAAAAACATGGTTCTGACTTCCAAAAGCATTTTAAACAGGACAAAGAGGCCCATTTTAAATAAAAGCCTGTAATCCAACATTACTGTTTCTCTTCTGTCCCTTTCCCCAAGGATAGCAGCTCCATTACACTGACTGCTTGAGAACTATTTAACATTTGTTCCTGGTGATCTCTGCACTTGAGAGTGATCTGGACAAAATTTACAAACGAGCCCCAAAGCCTAGGTCTTCCCCTCTCTTTTTATCCTTCTCTGCTTCAGAACAGTGCAATACAGCCAGCAGATTTGGGCTTTTCATTGATGATAAATCCAAAAAAGAGCTGATATTTTCCAGCAGTGATATTTGTCTTTTCTGTAGCGCTCTTCACCTAAACAAAGCACGGCATGGATATCAACGGCCCCAAAAGGCCCTCGAACCATTGGACTAAGGTTACCTGCACGCATAATTGGGACTAGATTCACGCCCTGCAAACTGCTGACATAGAAATATCAGGGCTGAGAATTAACCAAACACCAGCTCTCTGATCATGTAGCAGCTACCAAATCACTGCAAGTTACTGCTTGGCACACGAAGGAAAACCAGCACCCAGTGTGAGCTGCGTCAGGAGCATCTCAGAGGCAGCCGGCGGAGGAAGGTGCAGAGAGGGGGACAATTCCTGAACAAATACAGGAAAAAGACGGAGAGGAAAAGGGGCAGTAGCCCTGTGTGAAGGCAGGGAGCCACTAGGTGTGGGCACAGCTGTGTATTGAAGAGCGAATACTTTCAACAAGCCCCTGCCCGCTGTGACTCACGCTCTTGCGAAAGGCTTTGGTGAAACCCAAAGTTTTCTTTGGCCAGGTAGAAACGGGCTGCACCGCGGCCCGAATGGCATTTCCCTGCGTGGGTTTCCTCGCTTTCTGTCCGCAAACAAGTTACAGATGTGCCTGCGTTTTGCTTTCGCTTGCAAACAGACGGCGTGAGGAAAGGGAAGCGCTGGGAAAGAGGACGCAAGGCGGCCGGAGATCTCCTCCACCAAACTGCCGCCCGTGCACCGCGGCTCCGTTAGCTCCACAGCGATCCCGAGGAAGGGCAAGTTTTCCAAGGGAAAGCAAATGTTTCCTCAGCTCTCCCACTATCGCCGCTCCATACTGACTTGGTCTGAAATATTCTTCGCAGGGGTGATTTCTCCCTCCTGCCACACACCTCTCCAGGCCTCCGAGAGACCTCGGAGAGCTGCTCTAACTGGAGCAGAACTGATCGCCGCTACCTGGGAAAGCAAGAGTCAGCTGCCTGCACCGCAAGCCGACACGACTCAATTTAAAGCCCACATGGGAAATCAAGGAGGGAAAATATATCTGAGAGACCCTCCGTGTCTCTAATACCTGCCAGGTCTCAGCAGATGCCAACTTCCATTCTTCACGCAACGCGTGCAACAGGAGCAGCACATCACCTCCTCATTATTCCAAGTCTGTCTCCACCATGCTGATCCTGTTCTCCATTTCTTATTCTTCCAGTGTTTAGGCCCCCTCTTTGTCTCCCGCAGCCCCACTAGTGTTGCTGTAAGATCCTTCCCCTCTACATCTTCCGCCATCCGGAACCGCCCTCCTCTACCCCACCTCGTCACCCCCAGATTCATCTGCAGATGCTCCGCCAGGCCCTCGCCTCTTCCTTTCAACTCCTCTCCCCCTCTGTTGCTGTTTATTATTTAACTCTGTCATTGCATTATTTAACGCGCTATTAAAGCACGCTTGGAAGGGAGGCTGCGCTAAAGTGCTGCGGCAGAGGAAGTTGGACCCTCAGCAAAAAAACCAGCCCAGAAGCCAAAATCAGGACGGCTGGGGACAGATGTCTGGATGGAAAACAGGCATGCAATTCCTGGGTGCCAACATGCTCCCGCTGTGCCCAACACAACAGCCTATTCAAGATGTCTTTCGCTGCATGCAGCTTTGGGGAGAGGTTAAGCCAGCTATCCCTGAAAAAACAGCACCAAATAAGCATCAAATAAGCACCAAAACTGCTCTAACACCCCATGAGTTCCACCTAATGCAGGACCATAGCCAATGCTGTAGCAGAGCATGAGCACTGGCAAACCAGGGACATTCAGCCCATGGATTGATTGACTGTGACACCAGCCCCTGGGCCGTGCAGGTCCCTGACCGTGATCCGTGTAGGATCCTGACTGAGACCCAGGAGACACCTTCCCTTCCCGGCCTCACCCGAGTTTACCAAGTTTTGCAGCACAGTCCTGAGTTAAGTCATTCCCTCTCCAGACCTCATGTCCTCCCCATGTCTAAAACAGCCCCTTGGATTTGGACTCTCCTGCAAAGTGCTTTGAAATCCAGGAGTGCCCCGTGTACAGGGGCAGTGTTAATTGCTGATTATGTGACTTCTTGACACTCTCCTCAATCAATTCACGAGCAGCCTGGGGGGAAAACAAGTGCAAACCCACACGTGGTGGGGAGCCAAGGGTTCCGGGTGGAAAAAGCAAAGCAAAACCCAAACCCAGGAGTCTCCCCGCTCTAAAACCAGATCATACTCATGTTTCCTTCGTCTCAGACCTCTGCGAGAACCCACTGTAGCCATTGAAATGGGTTAACCTATGAGCTGAGTTTTAGGGAGGGCTCTGGTCCTCTCTGCCTCCCCATCAGAGAGCTCAGGAATATCATTTTTCCAACGGGCACACATGCTCCTTGAGTGGCTCCAGCAAAGGGAGTCTTGCCATGGGTCTCAAAGACACAAACTGCTCCACGAGAGGAGCTCACGTTTCCTCCCCTGCCCATTAGTTACGCACGGTGAGGAGGCTCATGGGACACAAGGGAGGCAAATAAAAACATTAACGATGGCTCCAGTCCTACCATGGGCAGCACGAGCTCAACCACTGCACCCCTCCAGGCACACCACAAAGCACCGCGCCGTGCCGATGCCACATGCTTGCTTTGACAACCAAACACAGGAATCCAGACCAACATTTCCAGGACGCTTTATACCATTCTCCAGGAGGCCAAGAACAAGTTTTAAAGGTCTGTAAAAGACTATTATGAAACTCCACAAAGTTCAGCCTGATTAGTGCCAAAGGAGAGAAGCCGAAGACAAAAGCGCCTCCAGGTTCGACTCCATGCACAGGAGCTCTGTAGCAGTCCAGGTTCATTAGCAAGCAAAGGCTGCTGAGCAATCAATGAAACAAGCAGTCGTCTCCCAGGAAAACACACAGCTAATCCACTGGCAAGCGACGTGCCGCCCTGTGTTTGTTTGGGGAATTTTTAATCCTTGCCACAATGGCCTGGATTGTCCCTTGTTTTCCCAGGAAGATCTAATCCTGTCTGACTTCACGGTGCAAGGCAGCTCTGCAGAGCAAAATCTGCCTTCCATCCCATGCCTGAAGCAGGTAGGACCACGGGGACCACCGGTACGAACCCTGCACACAACCACCCTCGGTCTTGGACCTGGATTAACCACAGAAATGCTGAGAAACAACGACCTGCAGAACACACGCTCGCTCTGTCGGGGCACCCGTTAGCCACAGCCAAGGAGCCGATGAACAGCAGGGCCTTTCCACGAGCAGCCCCGCAGCTTCAAGGCGTCTACCTCCTAAACCTAATTAATCTAATGCTTTTTCTCTTCCAAAAACGAATTCCAAAATGTCCCCAAATGCACTGCAAAAATAACTCGGCGCTTGGCTGCGTTCTACCACAGTTCGATCGCAGCCACTAACACGCACGTGCCTCCTCTTCCTCCTCCATGGGAGGAAGGCCTCTCACCGAGGGGCGTCACTCCCACGCCGTGGCACAACGTTACACACTGCACATCACAAGGCACCTCAGTGGCCTTTACCCAGGCATTCCTGCCCAGAGAAACACCTCGTGCTTCCCACCAAACCACTGCTCATTCGGAAGTCATTGATGCTGGTGTTGCATTTAACAGATTACCACTTACCTGCCAAAATATGCTGTCTATTGTGTTTCCCAGAAAGCCATCTCTGCCTTCCGACGACACCAGCTTAGGCCCCAGAATGGTCATAAATTCATCAAAATCAACCTGGCCATCCCCTGAAATGAAAGAAAAAGATCAACGCTTTCATTAAAGTTCCACTTAGTGCCAGGCTCTGCTATGTGAATCTGGACCTGATACATGTTGAGAATCCATGTGCTCAATATGGTACCTCCTGCGTCAACCTCATGGTACATGAAGACTCACCATTCATTATTATCCCAATGAAAGGCCAACGCTACGTCCCAAGTCCCAAATTGGGACTTTGGGCCATTTCCCAATCCCAGAACATTTACAGGCAAGTTGCTATTCCAGAAAACAAGCAGTTTCAGCAGCCGGGGCTCCTCTTTGCCCAACCAGCCAGGTCTCTGCAAAGCTCTCACAGGGCCAACCCCATCCTCCAGAGGCAGGAGCACACGGAGGAGGAGGGCGAGCCCGACGATTACAAATCCGCACGGCGTTTCATTTCAGCTTTCCACCAGCATCTGCCTCTGAAGCGGCCCGGTGCGCTCAGCGTGCCGAGCAGGCGGCGTAGACACGGCCCCAGCGCCACGAGCAGGAAGGGAGACGGCTCCCGCCGTTAATGAACTGAGCCCACGCAGCCCCGAGCCCCCGCGGTGTGTTGTAAGTTTTGTAAATGAGGCGTGGGGCTGTTTGAAGTAGAGCCAAGCATTTTATCAAGTACAGCTCTTCCCTTGGAGAACCTCAGGGATGCTTAATGAAAATCGCAGAACAAGAGGGAAATTCATATCTGCTAAAGGATCTTAAAAACACCTGCCTCTCTCAACAGCGCGGTTCAATGCTTACACGCCTCTCCTTTTGCTCTCTATACACATATTCCCTTATATTTCACCTCCCCATCCCACCACAGCAAGGGAAAAACCCTCTGCCAGGCTCATTCCTTCCCATATTATCCCAAAGCAGGGATTGTGCCTTCCAGACCCAAATCCCATTGAATGGGACCATTTCTGGCTTTCCCCAGCCAAGTCTCCCATCTCAGGCCAAGC
Source organism: Eudromia elegans (assembly GCA_003342815.1). Lineage (NCBI taxonomy): Eukaryota > Metazoa > Chordata > Aves > Tinamiformes > Tinamidae > Eudromia > Eudromia elegans. The sequence goes on along the minus strand of PTEX01000259.1, from coordinate 772,951 downwards.
TGCCTCTTTTGCTCTATCCTGTTCCAGTTAGTCTTAGGGAGCCCAGGTTTCACTGGAAGAAAAAAAAAAAAAAAAGGAAAAAAAAATCTATTTTTAGACTAGTTGACACAAATGAATATATTAGCCCATCTTCAAGTCCAGAAACAAAATCCACAGCCATAAGACTTGGTGGATTTTTGCTTTAAGTCCAGCCTGAAATCACTGCACCCACCTCCCCATGCAGCTGCTGCTACTAAATTGGCAGGGATAAGGAGGCACTAAAAGCACTGGCGGAAGCAGCTCAGTGCCATGGTCACCATTCCAACGGCACTGCCGACGGCAGCAGCGGCCCCGTGGGAGGCCTTTGCTGCATGGGCTACGAGCGGCTGGCATTTATTCCTTTTGTTCTCCCTCGCAGTCATGATCCGCGCATACGCGCCGCTGATTGAAATCTCTCCGCGGCCTTATCTGCACCGAAACGCAGCGTTAAATACGCAGACTTTAAAGCGGCTCCTTTTCCAGCGCGGGGATCTCTGCACACTGAAGGGCTCAGCCCGTAATTTCACAAAGGCTGAATATCCTGGAGGAGAGACGGCGAGGGGGGCTCTGAGAAGAAACGCAGCGGGGATGCACGAGAGCTTTGGTCTTGCGAGCGGCTTCGGTGAAGCGCAGCAGACAGGGTGCAAGAAGGTTTGCAGGGGCTCGGCACGGGGCAGGAAGGAGCTCAGCGCAGGGGGAGCTTATTAAGCAGAAGAGGAAGAGGAATGGGGACCCCATCACTCAAAAAGCCATTCCTTAAAACATTTATGGGCCGCGGGAAAACGCGCTCCTTCTGCTGCCCCCATGGGAGACATCAGCGGACGACATCCAGTCGGATTGTATCAGTCACAGCGCGTCGGATCCCGTTGTGGAAGGTAATGCAAGGTGACAGGGAATCCGGCGCGATTTACACCGCAGCACCCTACTCCAAGGGGAGAAGCGGGGACCAAAACACGCGCCACGATGCGGACTGCGCTCGAGAAATTAGCCAGATTAGCAAGGAAACAATTTGCATCTTAAAGAGATTCTAGTCCCTGGCTGTGCACATAATTGGTCTACCCGTGTCTGACCCCCAAATATTAAGTTGTTCAATTTGAATTTTCTATCATGTCATTTCAGGCACGGAGAAGGGGGAAGGATCTTACATGTGGCTTGGGAGGAAGCGGGTGCCAGGGCTCTCGGGTTCTGCTTTTGACTCAGAGCAAGACTTTGGGCAACCCCTCTCTGATACTTCCCTATGCCTTTGCCAGTGATCACAACAAACTTCACAGGACTTAATTATCAGCTTAATTATAGCATTTTCCATAACCTCCAAAGAAAGATGCCATTACAAATGCATTATCCTCTTATTGAGTGCTTTTTTTCAATTAAAACTGCTAACTAGCAAAGAAGCTAGACCCACAAGCATTTTCTTGGTAGAAATATCCCTTCAACATTCATTTTCAGCTGCAGAAAACAAACCTTCCTGCCATCAGGATCTCAGGAGACTGCAGCATGAGAATAGCAAGGGACAGAGTGAGAACTCACAGCTTGGGCTGAAAATTTCTTATACAGTATCCAAAAGCTGGGAGAGAAACACTGCAAAAACAAAACCCCTGGATGCACCCACTGCAACACTGGTTGCTTTCCAGAGCCTATGGCATGCCCCAAAATGCCCAGTATGTGCAGCATCTGCTCCAGGGTCTGTAATGGAGGCAAATCAAAGACCGTGTGTGCTCATTTTTGCCATTCCTCCAGATGTTCTCCTTGGGAAAGGGTAGTTTATATTCAGAATAAGCAACGTGCAGCTTATTCCGAAACTAACTTATAGACGGTTTAAAGGGATGGAAAGAAGGGGAAGAAGATTCTCACCTGTGGCACTTGTGCTGTCTGCACAGTGCTCCCCTTCCATGAATCACGTCAGCAAATCCTGAACAACACTTCTCCAGCAGCAGCCAGAGAGTCCAAAGCCCTCAGACGCACCTCAGGCCAATTCATAATATCTGCTGTCCATCCATCATCGCCCTTCCCTTCCCATAATTTTAACATTAATAACTTTAGAAAGACATCACAATGACAGAAAACAACCTGTCAACCACGGGCAGCAGGAGCTGGGAACTGATGTGACACAAATTGAACAGCAAGGATTGGGTGCAAGAAGATGAAAGGCTGCGGTTCGGAGCCAAGTGGTGCTCGGTGGGATTTCCTTCTCACAACTCACACCGCTTACAAATGTAGAACAGGTCTAGAAACCCTTGGCACGCTGGGCACAAGGACCTCGTTGGTTAAGGCAGTCACACATTAGTATAACTTATTTACAGACGGGAGAGGACGAGGAGACCTCACTGACCATGCAGAGCTGCCTGGGTCCCACCCAAGTCCCACTTGTTAGCAGCCACTTGCACGAGGCTCCGTAGCCCATTTTCTGCAGAGAAAAATCAAGTTCAGTTTATTATTATTAATGCTATTGTTAATCCACCCTAATTATTTATTTATTTACTTACAGAATAGCTCTAGGATTTTTCTTCCCAATAGCACTCCTTCTTAATCCCTGCATTATGTCAAAATGTAAGAAGGGGGTTAGCAATCGCATGGCTAAAATCTTGCATAACCCAAAGGATGACTCAGAACATCGCTGGCCACAGAGTTACATCAGAGACGAATTAGATCTGCTTATCATTATTAGTCCGTTAGCATCTGCTGTGTGCTGAGTGTTTCCAGACATTCACAAAGGTTTCTTCCCTGCAAGGCACTGTCTCGGCTCAGACAAAGAGCAGGCAAGGGTGGTGATAAAAGGGAACAGCAACTGGGTTCACGGTCAGCAGCCTTGGGAGCAACCGCATGAACCCGCCCAGCTTTTCTATTGTGGATTGGGAAGGCCTAGAGATACCCAAGACCAGGAATGGGTCTCTTGGGACCTCCTACTCCTCCCACGGTGGCCATGGATTCTCAAGGCTGGACTTGTGCTCTTCTGTGCCATGTGGCCTGTTGCATGTCCAACGCTCACCTTTGCCAAGTTTGCAGAAGATGAGGGAGGAGTAGCTAAAAGCAGCACAAAATCAAGATCAACTCCAGCTTTCCCAGACATTGCAGCCTTTACTTTAGACCTTGCTGCCCCAGAAAGGGATCTGCATCTTTGAATAGCCCTTAGCTATCCAGAATAAACCACTGTGAGGTGAAAAAGGAGAAAACACTAACGTCTCAATGCTCAGAGAAGTCTCCTACCACTGAGCTCATGAGGAGCAAGCTCAAGGTTGGATGAACATATGTGGGGCGCTGAAGACTCCTAGGAGCCTCCACCATTTTTGAAAGGGGATTTACTCTCCTAAACCACTTACTTATACTCAATTCAAATCCATTCACATTGTCAAGGTGCTTTCAGGGCCTCAGGCCAGAGCACCAAAGGAGGGTCACCACCATGTGACGCCCTCCATCTGTCTTCTCACACCACGTCACGCCGTGTCTGCTTGACCTGGCCCCAGCTGAGCACAGTCTTAATGGATCTATGGTCAGAAATTAGTGTGTCCAGCCTGGAAGTGCTGGGCCAGGAGAGCGCCCGACCAGCAGAGCCTGCAGGAGATGGTCCCAGGAGAGCTGGAAGAGGAGATGGGGAATAGGGTCAGGCTGGCACTGGGCTGTGAGTCTCCCACGTCCCAGCTAGGAAGGTCCCATGCTGAAGCTCGGGCATATTCTCCTGTCGGAGCTGCTCTGCTTTGAGCAGTAATTAAATGTTTGCTGGAGCTGGAACCTGTCTCACCCCATCCCCGGGGGAGAGCCCTGACCCCCAGCTCTCAGTCACCCGCCGGCTTTCCAAAAGCCTCCTGCTGGAGCTGCTCCCTCGGAGGACAAATTTAAATATTCATTGAGGTAAAGAAAGACGTCAGAGGGAGGGAAAGAAGCCCGTGGATTGCATTGCCTGGCAAACCAAGATCCAAGGGCAGGACAGAGACTCACGCTTGGTTTTCAGAGCCTCGTGCATTAAACCTGGGCCCTGCATAATCCGGCTTGGCTGCTTCCTAAATAAGTCTTTTCCCTGGCTGGCCTCAGCATCCTCCCTCCTCCTTAAAAAAGTTTCTTGTCAAGGCTCTAAGATGAGGCACACATTTAAATGGAGATGAGAATCTGCTGTGTGTAGACTGATAAGTATTCACTTTTTTCTTTCCTTTTTTTTTTTTTCCTTCCCTGGAGTTTGACCTCCAGAGAGCAGCTAGGTGATATATTTAAAGTTAATGAGAGAGTCGTTTGCAGCTTGGGTCCCAGGCGGGCACAACACTCCTGTTTATTTTTATTCTCTTAATAGCTGGCTGCAGCCACTCGCTGTCCTACTCGGCGTCATTGTTTGCGCCCCCAAAGAAACCCGTGCGACAATAATATAATAATACAGTTTTGTGAGGGTGGTTGCTGCTACGGCTTGAAAAGATGCAGAGGAGGCGCACGGAAGAGCTCCAGCCACAGGATATCTCCCAGACGAGTATGTTGGTTTCAGAGGATTCAGGGTCTGCTCAGCGCTCTGCCCTTTCCCCCAACGGGACCCAAAGACTCTCTCCATAATTTCAGTCTTGATCTATACCTTCGCCAGCAGCTAGGAAAAGTCTTTTATGAAACTTCTGGCTTTGAAAAGACTTGTATTAAAAAGACATCTGTGAACGTGGCTGGGATGAAGAGAGAAAACTCCACTAAGGATGTGAGAGTGAATGAGTGAAAACACAGGCATTCTGCAATGGGGAAACTGAGGCACGGAGCGGCACCTGCCGGAGTGTTACGGAGAAGGAGGTTGCTGGACCTCCCCTGCGGGCCTGCAACCACCACCCATGGGCACAGGAGGTGCAGGAAGCCTCCAGGATGGGGAGAAGTGACAAAGAGCATTTCCTACTTCCCAAATTACCTGTTCACATCCCCTTGAGAAGTTCCTCCAGCAGACCTGCCTGCAGAGTGTCTATGATATTTTATAACAGGGAAAACATGTAAAAACACCATTTCTTGTTGCTCTTATTCCTCAGGGACAGTAAGGGGACGCCAATTAGCCACTCTCTTGCTGTCCGCCCGTGCTGCTGTCGCACATCATCATTGCTTTAACATATGAACTTTCAATGTGTAAAGCGTTTTTAAGGAACAAATTAGCCAGAGCTGAAGAGTGGGTGAAATATCTCCGTTGAAGCCCACTCTATCCCCAAAGGCCACCTCTAAGTCCCCTGGTTTCAAGGGAAGCTTTGCAGACCTGGCTGCTTTGGTTCAAGGAGAGCTGCAGGTAAAAATCGAGCATATTGTATAGATGCAAGTTCCTGGAGGAGGAAATTTCCATGGGGTCTGAGAGGATCAAATGGAGCCCAAAGAGCAGGAGCCAGGGAGTGCATCTGTCCTAGCACTGAGAAAAGGACCTTGAGAGTTATTCAATCTCAGCAGCTTGTTCGCTTGTCTTGCAAAGGAAACTGCTGTAAAGGGCTTGTTTGCTTTCCCATTACACGAATCTGTTAATGACTCGTGTTTGCCTAAGGGGAGCCTGTCTAGGAGGTGACCCGCAAGACAGTGATTGAAGAGGAGCATCACGGGCTCTAGGTTTGAAACACCAGGTCTGACATGCCCTGCTGCACGTGGTGCATCCTCCCTGGGACCATGAATGGGGGTTTGTCAATAAAAGTCCTCTCAGCATCAGGCTCAGCCACAGGATCGGAGGGGCTCCGGTTTGCTGGGGTGACTGCGCTCCACCACAAGGATTAAACCGAGCAGGGTGTTTTCAGTGCTCTCAGAAGAGAGAAGTGCAACCAAAACCATCCCTTGGATGGCAGGAAAAGCCATCGGACACCCCCCCAGGAGTGTGTCAGCACCTTGCATCCCCTGCCAGCCACGGGATGCGGGAATTAACATCCCCTGTGGCTGACGGTGCGGCAGGGGCTGCTGCATGTGCCTCCACATCAGCGTCTTGTCTGCCTTGCACCCACTGCCCCAGGGACACCCTCCCCTGCACGACAGCATCAGGGTAAGCAAAACCAAGACAAAACCAAGAGGGGTCACGGTGCAGATTTTGCAAAACTGCAGCTGCTCCTGCAAGACGTCACCGGTCGACCCCTTTGCCAAGCGATGGGCAGAAAGCAAATCACATCCACGCTGCGGATAGGGCTCTAATTACTTCTGCTTGCCAGGCCCCAGGGAGAGCAGGGAAGCTCTGTGGGCATCACGGCAGTGATCAGGCAGCTCTGCAGAGCTCAGAGGCAACCAGCAAGTTAGCAGCTTGGCAAAATGGAGGAAAAATGTAGCATATACATCCTATGAGATCAAAATTGCACTAGCGGGAATACAGCATTTGAAGGAGCAAATGATCAACAGTGCAATCAAATTATAGGGTGTATGTCAGACCGCTGACCACACACCGTGTTTGCAGTGGGCTCTGCCCCACTGGGAGCATAAGACAGGATTCAGGGAGGGAAAGGCAGCTCCATGTTTCCCATTATGTTGACTATTCAACACATGCTCACAGTCACGCTATCTCGGCGCCGCATCAAGCATGGAATTTGATCTCGCTTAGGAACCTCTTTCTGGTTCTGATCTGCAAAGCCAGCTTGCTTCATCAGCAACAAAAACTCCTCTGCGTTCTTTCCAGCGAGAACACGTAATATGATTATCTCCCTTTTGCAAATCAGAACAGACACGATGGACGCAGCCTTTAGAAACCAAGACAAGTCTTTGGTCAAACCCCTTCCCAGCCAGGCACTGCCCACTGACCAAGTTCCCCAGCACAACACCACCACCACTCTGCAGGACCATCACACCAAAACATCGCTGATATCTAAAAATCAGAGATGCTTGAATTGAAGAGGTCAAGCCCAAATCTGTAAGAACCTGGCCAGTATTTTCCTTATTAACTCTGCATTTTAAGAGAGGAATGGTTTCTGCTATACCACTACCAGTCTGGGCTGTTTTCCACGCTTTCATGGTGAAATGTTAGGACAAAATGAATTATCTGTGGCAGTTAGAATGAAAAAAAAAAAAGAGGAAAAAAAGAAAAGAAAAACTAGAAAGATATAAAAAGGTTTTTAGCTTATGAGCTTGTCAATGCCACAGTTGTTCTGCCCAGGACTTTGCCAGCTGATATGGAAAGAATCAAACATTTGGCTATGCAAGTGTTTAAGAGCAAATCAGTTCCCCTTCCTCAGATCATAGGGAAGATCAGCACTGAATTTCTAGAGGAGCTATTTATTTTCTCTCTAGATATCCCAGTACAGCAGACCCTCCTGCACCTCCCATCCTGCAATAAGCTCCACACAGTGGACTTCACGCCGTATCCACTCTTGCTTTTGCTTCCTTGCAGGAGAAAATCCGAGTGCCGCCAAACCAAAGCAATGCTTATAAAGAAAGCCAGGTCCAGCAGCAATAAAGCAGCTAGGAAAATTTACTTTGAGGGCAGCAGCTCTCCTGGCACCCTCCCTTGACGGCATGCAGTTACGCCACTGCGGCTCATTCCCTTCCCAAAGGACGCCAAGGCGGGAGCGGCGGGAGCGCGTGAGTGCACGAGGGCGTCCTGCTGCATTAAGATGCAGCAAGGGGAGCATCCGAGCAGCACCGCTTTTGTGAGCAACGCAGAACAGGGAAACGGAACTGCAGCCTTTCCATGCCAGCGATGGGGCTGCCCAAAGGAGAACTGGTTGAAAATTAGAATTGCCCTCACCTGGGAGAACCGGATATCTTCAAACTGTATTTTGCCTGGATTACCAGGTACAGTTTGCTGTTTTTTCCCCTCCCATTCATTATCGTTTCCCACTAAATTCCCTCAACAAAACCATGTATTAAAAAGCAGCCAGGGAATATTTAGATCTTTAATTTGAAGTTTCTTTCCCCTGTTTTTTCTTACTCAGCAAGATGGCACAGGGTGAGCTCCATGTTCTCTATCACTACTGATGTGTCACATAATGTGATGAAAGGTAACAGGGATCTCATTTGTATTTATGATGGAAACCTGCTCATCTTTTGCTTAATCAAAGTATTTCCTATTTGCACTATAATAATTTGACACACTGAATCTTTTTTTCCTCCTGTGTTAGCCTGAAGTTATTTTTCTAGAGTACCAAAAACCAGCTGCTCCTCTAATTAGTACACTGAGTGCTTATTTTATTCCTCAGATAAAAGTGTCTTGTGTTGCAATGAAACAGTTTGACACTTAAATCACACATTCATCTACTTTACTGCTAAAGTCTGCTTAAAGAGCAGGCTTCCTAGGTAAGGTAACACACTTAATATGCCATTTCATTGCAGTTTTATTAAAATTACTGCCAACTGGAAGATTTTACAAATAATTTCTTTCCCAGCACGTAAATATGGAAAATATATTGCTCTCCACACACTGACAGAACATTTCAGGCCATTTTCCAAACTGCAGGTGAGAATGCGTGCATCTCCCTTATTCTGCAACGTTCACAAGCAGGCACTACCCAACTTTAATCTTCATTATGTCTAAGGACCATGCGGTACAAAAGGATAAACTAGAGTAGAACTTGGCTTCTATTTCCAGACCGTAGAAACTGACATATTCCCATATGGCAATGTCATATATCCAATATACCCTTGGCATGTCCTCACCTACTCCGAATAACCTTCTGCTGGGTATGGCCTGTATACCACATCTCTCCATAGGTAAAGCAGCAAGCAGAAGGTGACCTCACGCGAATGCCCTGAGTGACCACAATATCCTCCCTTACCTTCCTTTCCAAAGAGAGGCATTCCTGCTCACAAGAACTCCTTGCCTTGCGTTTATTTCCCCAAGCACAGCGATACCGTGCCATCTTCCAGCAGTTCATAAAATGATACATTTCTGATGATTTATAAGCTTTTCTTAGAGACCTTGAAATATTCCAGGTATATTCTATTTTTTTCCTCCCCAATTCCATCTTTTTATGATGACTGAAACAGGTTCTCTCTGCAGCAGCCGTGTTTCTCTTCACCTGGGTGACGTTTGCCTTCCAAGACAAGTCAAGAACCACCACCCAGCCACTCACCCTGAGCAAGGACAGAGCATCTCCTGCCCCCGGGGGGCATCTCCTGCTCTGAAGCCCTCACGTTGCCCCCCAGATACAAACACAACGAAACCAACCCAATGGGCAACTGTGCCCACATCCGCTCAGAAACATTCAACAAGAGTCTCTGGTGATCATTAGGAAGCTGCTCTGGTGTTTCTTCCTATAGGATTCCCTGGGCATAGTCGTCTCCAGCCCCGTCACTGTGGCTGGGATTATTGCCATGGCATATCTCCACCTCCAGCATCCGTGCTTAATTCAACCTGGAATGCTCATAAGAAATTATCGTTTGGGATTTTGATGGGCTTCTTAAAACCTGCCTGGGGAAAGAGAGGATAATTCCGCTAGTTGCCCGTGCAAAGAAAACCAGGAAGTAAAAGAAGGAAGAGAAGGAAAAGGAAAAAATCCCAAATCCCTATGCAGAAATTGGTGAGCATATCCAGCACATTATGAATCTCAATAAAATAAAATGTACACCAAAAGAAAAAAAAAAAAAGATTAACTGCCGACCAAACTGAATGATTCAAGACCCACAGACAACTTAAAGGAAGGCAATCAGATAAGTGAATAAACCTCCCTTTTGACTACAGCTGCTCTCAGGACACTTTTGACATGCTGACGTATTCTTTGCTACACATACCTCTGCACCAAGAGAAGCATTAGCTCTGATGAGGAAAGACACATCAGGCTTGGTCAGAACATAAAATGAGAAAACTCTATGGAGACCAAGTGACTGAAGGAGAGCTCTTAAGACGATGCTCTTCCCATCAAGTCAGTAATAAAATTGTGCCCTTGTTCCGCAGTAGGGACGGTTGGCTGCTGACAGGTTATCTGTAAAGGAAAGTTTATGGTAGCACTCAAAAGCCCTGGGGACATTAAAAGCTCTGTGACATCTGTGAAGAGTTCCTGGGCAAAATCCAAGCTTAGAAATTGTCATTCTCACTTTGGTTGGAGCAGAGCAGCCTTTCCTAACCAACTAAATTCTGCCTTCAAACGCACTGAATTATGAAATGCACCTTAATTTCTGTTCCAATTTGAGGGCTTACTGTGTGTTAGTAGACAGTTGCAGCCCCAGAAACAACTTTTTCTTAGGTGGTGATGGAGTTCATCCCTGAATTATTTACTGAGCTTTACGAAATGCTTTGTGACAGAGGGTGACACACAGGTGTGAAAGACTCTTGTCATGTTAGCTTATCCACATGCACAAAACCAGGACAGCATGCAATGCATAAGTTCCTTGGGAAACAAGCTTGGCCCAACCTAGCGAGACCGTCTTCCTTCTCGGAACAACCCGGCACTCCTCGACTTGACCCTGTCCCTGCAGCAAACGGGGCTCCCCATGAAAGCAGAACTCACACCAGCCCTGGTTGCTCCTCATTAGAAGTCGGTCACTTCCACAAGCCAAGGCGGACCGAGCGCCTCTGCCATCCTGCAATGCAAACGTGCTTCCAAGGTCGTTTCTGATGAAAACCTCATGTCTGCATTCGGGCTGCTCCCGATGAAACCCAGAGCGCTGCCAATTCTATTACCTCGTTATGAGCAGACACTGGCAGCAGCCTCGTGTGGGGAGATACACGTCTGGCCACGGTACCTGCGGCCACATCGTCACTTACATGTCACGTGCCTCGGGATGCGCGGGAGGATTACGGTCCCTTCCACGGCTTCTCCTTTATGCAGGGCACTCCTGCGTCCACGTGGCATCTCACCAGCCTCCCGCCCACCAGACACGGTGCCAAAGCAGGGCCCACTCCCACCAAAAGTCTGTCTATCCTCAAGAGGGACGTTAGAGGGTGAGGGTAAGGATGTATCGGGGACCCCAGTGCCCTATTCACATCCCACGGAGGTGGCCAGACTCCGGCCGTGCTGCTGGATGTTGCTCACTTGCAGCAGGGGAGGAAGGAGGCAGCTATTGCTGGTTCTTGCTGCCTAATTCAAGTTACACTGCAGAAAAAATTAAAACAATTCATTGGAGGAAAGGAGAAAAAAAAAAAAAAGGAAAAAGAGCCATAGTCCCTATAGCGTTAAATCAGTTTGCAGGCTAGGTAGGTATTTCACATAACAGTCTCCAGTTCTCTCTATGCTTAAGAAATTCCCCATTAGGCTGTCTCTTTTTTTTAAATAGATGATCCGTTTGACATTCACGTAACACTGACTGTTGTCTAGTCTCAAAACTCTCTACACAAAACACTGCCAATGGACAGCGTAGACACCAATACAGGAAACAAAGAACAACACAACTGGACCCCATCTTTAGAGCTCTTGGTAGGAATTGTTGACCTGGAAGAGATCAAGAATTGCCTTCCATCTTTCCAGAAAAAGCATACTGACCTTCTTGAGGCATCTCAGATGTGAGTTTAACTCCTCCCATCTGGAGCTCATTACTTTACGTTTTGACTCCACCATTCCCCTTACAGGTCCCTGTGCACTAGGAGTGTATATGAACGAGTGCCAAAGTCTCGAGTGAGGCTGAGAGTCAAGGAATAGCTGGAGATGAATCAAACCTGGAACCTGAAGCCACTGTACGCTTTTTTTTTTTTTCCAAAAAAGCACACAGTTTCAGTAAAACAGCCCATGAATTGGCACCACGCTGAGTCTGGCTTTTGCAAAATCTGAAGAGAAATCACCCAGTCTGTTAGGAAAGGCCAGCAGAACATAACAAAGTGCAAACTATAAGTTTGGGAGAAAATATTTTTAAAACCAATGGATTTTTTTCTTTCTTTTAAGTATGGGATCGTTTCAACAGCTTATCTTCGCCAACCACTGGTTTTGATGTTTCTCCTCTTCTCTGCTGTAGGAGATAATCTGAGCATCCCAGAGAAAGGCCGTCATCCTCTTCCCTGCTTCATCTGAGAAGGGTTGCCTTCCTCACAGCATTGTGAGCAAACCTGTGCTCACAGCACCCACATGGAAGCAGGAGAAACCACGCAATGAAGTTTGCTCCCATCAGAATCACAGCCTAGTTTATCAAGCAAGCAAAGCCTCTGAGCCAAGCCTGGGAGTCTGCTGCCATTGGCACACTCAAGCAGTGAGCAGGTCACATTTAAAAGCAATGCATTTTAAGAACCCTCCCCAAGAGCTACTGAACAACACAGGGAACACAATCTGAATTTAAATTTGCAGATTTATGATGTTGTTTTCTTCTTCTCGTCAACCTCTTTGGTGGCTTAAAGCTCCTACTCTGTGCATGCTGGCTGGCCTGGTGAATATGGTGGTGGTGTGTAGCTCAGAGAGGTATTGGGCTTGGATACCCTGGGGGAGGTAAGGAAGCTCCACTCCCATTGCCACCCTCTCCCACAGGCTTTGCTTCCAGCAATCTATCCATCAAAAGGTGCTGGAAAGAGCATGGGGTTGCAAAGCAATCCTGTTCAGCATGGGGCTGCATCCAGGACTCGCTGAATTTGCATCATCTCATCTAACTCTGCACAGCGTTTCCACACTGTCATGGACTCCTGTACAACGAAGGGAGATGGTCTGATCAACACTGCATCTTCCTCGCACATTTTAGGCATCCAAAAAGTCTCTCTTACATCCGTGACCAAGGACATTTTAAAGACAGTTCTCTCATTCGGCTCAGCTATGATTGCAGCTTTGCAGCAGTTAAAAAGTCCCCCCTGGCTCCAGCATCCTGATGCTGCATTTCTGTTCCCGTTAATGGTGGGTTCTGTTTCTTTTATTACCTCTTAGTAATCGTTTGAGGAGCTCTCACAGCAGGACTTCGCTCAGAATTATTCCACCCTTCAAAACTTCTCCCTCCAAAACATCAACGCTTCATTACGACCCAGCACAGCCCTCAGCCACGGCATCTTTTACCAGCAAGGAGCAGATAAGGCCACAGAACCCGCTGCAGTGCTTGGATCGCTTGGTTAGGCACACCGGTCGTGTTCTGCTAAGCCCTTCACTTCAGCATCACTGGGCCGGATACTGCCCGGGAATGAGCAGGGAAACGTCGGAACAGCCTTTCCCATCCCTTGGCACCTCAGTGTGTCTGAGTGGTGGACTGGTAGCCCACGGGTAAGCGCCTGCAGGGATACAAGGAGGACTCAGAGGCTCAAATGGGCCTTGGACTCCTCTCCTCCTAGGAAAGCCAAGGAAGAGGCAGGCAGAAAAAGGGGACACTTACATAGTGTGACACGGGCCGTGAGGAAATACAGGGCTGCAGCTTCCCAAGTGGCTCTCTGCAGAGCTGCCACAGGATACACCCCATAAAGGAGTCAATATGATGATTCTTCCTCGCCGGCCACCATGGCCAAGAAGCCATGGGCATGGGCTCTACTCCTTGCCTTGCTTCGGACTGGCTGCAATGATACGTTGAGCTGCTCCACCTCTCCACTGCCCTTCTCTTGCCATGGCTACGCTGAGAAGGGTTGCAATGACACAGGAAAACCACCCTGCACCTCTAACACAGAGGAAAAAACATCTGTGAGGCCTTACCATCCATGTCAAGGCGTTGCATGATAATTGCCAACTCCACCTCACTGGGCATGTATCCCAAGGAGCGCATTGCCATGCCCAGCTCTTGCTTGGATATAAAGCCGTTCCCATCCCTGTCCAGGACCCGGAAGGCTTCACGGATTTCTGCAATTGAGAAGAAGAAGAAGAGGGGAGTTACCACGATGGAGGACTTCTTGAGCAGCACATCTGTCACAAAGGACAAAGATATACAGCATAAATTGCCTTTTCTAACATTAAGGAGACATATCCGATAATATCCAGGCAACGTAAACAGGATGTGTTCATAGATGTATACATATAGGGGTGTGTGTGAGCTTACTCATGCAAACGTGGATATGCAGATGGAGAGATCCATCCAGCTGCACGAACCGTCTCCCCTGCACGGTGCTGAGGTCTGTGGTCACAGCCTGGATGTGCTGATGTACATCTTCTACGCTGTACCTGGACGGTTTCCACAGCCCAGTGCTCGCCATAGCTCCTCTCCAATTTATAATTGTTTTACAGCTATAAACAGCCTCAGATCAATAAAAACACCGACAGCCTCACAGAAATCACTCCCATCACTCTCCCCAAGGCTGGCTCCCCTTCTGACATCTGACTTTGTCTGGTTTTTACCTCTGGCACATTCCCCCTGGCCTTTAAGCCGTGCGGCACCGTGTGGCCGCTGCCCGCCGGGGCTCAGCACTGCTGCCCGCTTCCCACGTCTCACAGATTTCAGGACCTTCTTAACTTGAACATCTCCAGATTAAGTGTCTCTTACTGATGAATACACCAAAAAAGAGCAACTTTAACACCGGGAGCCTGTTTATGCAATGGAATTTCATTAGAGGTGAGGAGAAAGAAAGGCAGCCGATCCTACAATTTTGGTTAGATAGGCATGCTGTGGAAAGGAGAACACAAGACGTTTTGTTGTATATCTCCCCAGAAGAAAATCAACAATTGATGGGGTCAGTAATTGCTGCAATACATACATTATTTTTTAGAGTATTGTTATTGACCTTTCCTGGGTGCTAGATGCCAAAAGAGGCGGCTAATTAATGCAAACCAGCTGTGATCATAGCTATGTTCCAGCACCAAAACCTACACAGTGCCCATGGAAATGCAAGGCAAGTCTCGTGGGCCATGGTGCAAGCGTGGATCAAGACACTCTGACGTCCACACACTGCTCCAGCAATGCTGCTTCCTGACAGGGATATATTGTCCAGGTCCCATCACAGGCCCTTCTTTTGGGATGCCGCAACCTGTGCAAACCCCACTGCTATTGCTGGGTAAAACACGACGAGAGGTGAAGTGCAGTCAGGAGGCAAAGGAGAGTGAAGCCCTAGCAAAGATCACCTGGTGGGTCCCACAGCAAGGCTGCTGAATCAGAGCAGTCACATCCTTACAGGGAAGCATTTCAGCGGGGGAAAGGGAAGCAGACTGGATGGGGGAGGCTTGTCCAGACCTGCGGAGTGCAGGTGCTGGCCTCAGCGACAGGAGAGTGTCCTCGGTGCAGCCACAGCCTCCCAGCACGTCACTCCTCCCTCTCACCTCTGCTCCCAACGTAGAAAAGAAGTAATAGCCTCCTGCAGCGGGGCTGCTTAAAAGGCGATGGATGCTCCTCCTGGGAAAAAGCTGAGAGCCTCACAAGGCACCAGGAAACGGTCCCAGTGACGTCTTTGCTAACATGTTATTTAAATTTTTAGAATTCAAAGGCAGCTTCTAAATCAGCTCACATCAAAGTTCACACTCCTCCCTCGACGACTCCAGCGCTTTAGCAAAGTCTACTCCAATTTAAATGGGCTGCTTGCCACCGTGTGCAATACCCTGGTGACGTGCCAGGGCCCTTGCACCACCCGCCGTTTAATCTCCACCACAACCACGGCTCATCACGACGAGAGGCGATCAATTTTTAATCCCGCCAAAGAGCCCAGTGATGTCAAAAGGGAAGATCTCATTAATTGCCATGACTCTGCGACCAGATCTGTGGTATTTATCCTTTTGGTTCATGCATGAATCAACTGCGGCTTTAAACTTAAATGCAACCCCGGATCCACCTCTCCCCCTGCCAGCCCAAGCGGTGTAACCACGACCATACCAAAACCCAAAGTGGCTGCTCAGTGCAAGCTCGGTTGGAAACACCGGCGCATAAAGCAAAGAGCCATCCGAGTAGGAACGCATCCCATCAGACACCGCCAGCTGCAGTGAAATCTATGTCCGGATGCTGTGCTGAAAGCTGAAACGCAGTAAATATTACTTTGAAATCAATTAATTTTAAAATAAACCCTTGACAGCGGAAAAACAAAGAGCGAATGATATTGCCAACAACCGAGAAAGCATTTTAGAAAATAAAGTATGAATCTGCCTCTGGAAAAGTTTGCATGTGAGTTAGGCTCATTCGAAATCACATGAATAAATTGCTTTTTCACTGTAGTGTTTCTGAATTATTCTTAAGCATTTTCCAGATACCCCCTTTCCAAAAGGTGCACTGCAACATTTGAGCTTCGATCAGAGGAAAAAGAAAAATCACAAACCTGGGTTCCAGCTCTGCTTCCTGCCTTTAAGAAATCTGAGCTTTTGACCAAGGCTGAAACAGCCTTTGCATGCCAACTTCTGACCCCAAACGGAGGGTTTTTTCCCCTCTCATCATTCTATAAATACCACTCTGTGCAGAGGTACATTTGAAGAGCTATTTATAGGTTGAACACACTGTGCAAGAAGCAGCTACGACCTCAGTCACTGCCTCCTTTTTATCTTTATATGTAACAGCACCTTCTTATCTGCTCTTTTTTTTTTTTTTAATATATACAGCGATTCCTGCTCCTCGGGCACAATCCTGCTGTCGTCCTGTACAACAGCTAAGGTGACAGCCACCAGGCTGCGCGTCCTGTTGGAGCACGGCCCCGCCAGCGATTCCCAAAGAGCCGATCCCAAGAGCAGTCCGTGAACCAGCGGCACCTTTCCTGGCCCTTACCTTTATTTCCAGCTGTTAAACTTCATTACCCAAAGCTAAAAATACACCTGTACTTTCCCCGTATGACTCTTCCAAACGAATTGCCATGGCAACTGATGCTCCCGGCACAGAACTGGGAGCAGACGTGGTCCATGGAGTACGTCTCTCAACAAGGAAGTTGCCTGGGCTTAGAAGAAAGTTTGGGACCTCTTCCATTTGGGCTGGAAGCAGCTCTGCATGGGGATACTTTATCCTGCACAGAATCACAGAAAGGAAAACCTTGTTTTTTATAACCTTGTCTTTATAAGGCTGAGTAAAAGTTACAGAGCAAGGAGCAGAGAGCAAAATGCTGCCCCAAAAGCTGTCCCTGGTCCTCTTAGCCTGCACACGAAACCAAGCACATACACTCAGGTTGCACTTCCCTTGGGAGCACCAGTAAAAACGTATTCCCCACTCCATTGGGCGGCATCAGCTTTCACTCCTGAAAACAGGAGGTTGAAAAAGAACCAAAGAAATCAGCAGACTAACAGAAAGAGGAGAAAATACAGAAGGATTTAAAATATGAGAAGAAGCCCATTCTGCTGGGAACGGCACTGGACCAAGTGCCTGGAAACTTCATTTCTTCTCATTACTACTCGTCTTCATGCCTTTCTTCCTCCAGCCTCATGGGGAAACGGAATAAGGTTCTTCTCTGCAAGGTGACTTGGGCACAAAAGCGATTGTGGATTAATGGTAGCACTAACCCATCTGAACCCCGAAATTAATTCAAGCGGGCTCAGCAGCAGCCAAGCAAACGAGAGGGCAGAAGAGCCCAACAAGAATCTGCGTTGGGTTCTGTCTCATTTAACGTCTTCCTTCATGACCTCAAAGAATCAGCAAACTCAACAGGAATTCCATGAGGCCGGTACGTGCTGCCAAGACCAAAATCAGGCAAGGAGAAAGAGTCGCACTGTGCAAAAGAGGCAGGATTAGGAGCACAAAAGGCATCCCGAGCGAGGCTCTGCTGGGCACACACAGCCAAGAGCTGCAAAAGCCAGAGACGATGGTGGAAGGAGGAGCAGAGCAGCAACGCCCAAGGTGGTGGGACACACACTGGTTATTTACCGACGGAGTTGGCTTTTTTTTGTCGAGATTCCTTTCGAGTTTCTTTATGGCTTTAACCAGGAAACCTTTCCATCTGACCACTGCTCCGAGAAAAATCAGCAAATCCAACCGAAAGAACAGCCTGTGAAGAAAGTTGCAGCTTTTTAACCTATCGAAGGACACAGGGTGCCTGGTTCTTCTCCCACTTAGTTGGTTTGAAAGGCTTGTGTCTCCTAGTGCTCTTCCCAAGGTGAGGCTTTGTGTTTCACAAGAGCAGAAAGCCCAGGGCTCATTTCTCCGAGTTATTTGTGCATGCAAAAGCTGGGGTGTTGGGGGGTTGTTTTTCATTAATTTCTACTTTCCTCACATTTAACAGCTGCACCTTCCAGCTTTCCTATTAAAGCACACGGCAATTCAATTACCCCCACATTCCTCAGGGACGCGAGAAGGAAAGAATCAGGTGAAATGAGGATATTTTATTTTTCATCACCCTTTCAAAGGGCACGAAAGAAGACATCTGTCACGGTCGGACTTGACATCCAGTCCAGCAAGGGGTTAATTCTCTTCATCTCCACCCGTAAAGATCCCAAGACAACTTCCTCACCTATGCTGGTTGCTCTGAGCCCACTCCCATCAACACCCTTCCCTTCAGCCTTCCACAGATGCAGTTGCTTTGGCCATCAGGACCCTGACCTTGTGCTCCCTTTCCAATCTCCCAAGCTCGCCTTTCCGCAAGGTTTATTTACAAATGATTTTGCTGTGGCTGGTAACTAGAGGCAACCATCATTATTTCTTGTTTTGCTTCCTGAACGAGAATGAATCACAATTCTCCAGGAAATAAATTCAGCCTGAGCTACCGCTGTCCACCAGCTACCCCCAGGCACTGCAGATGGTTCCAGTTTATTTCCTCGTGTATAACAAAAACCACCATGGTAAATTCTGTAATTACACTGTAACTACCACACTCTAAGTGCAGGGTAATTACAATCAGGGTCTTCTGTGGTTATTTTCATCAGTATGATAAGTACGACCACCCTAAGTCTTGCATGTCATCCCTTTGCTTTAATTGCAGGTTCGGACACCAAAGTACACATTCAATGATCGAAAAGCTGCAAATAGCCCAATCTTGAGTGAACTGCTGAGTAAGTCTCATACCTCTATGTCCATCCCCAAAAAATGGAAATTTACAGCATTCTGTCTGCCATTCTTAAGCTTACTTTTTAGCCACAAAATGCCACAGAGTGTCATAACTACATTTTTCATCTAATGGAAACACCTACCCCCGAAACCACCACTCAAATCAGAAGCGTCCAAATATTCCATTCATTATTTTCAATCTAAGTAAAACATTTCAGCATCCCCAATCAAACTGCTTCACTTCAGCCTGGCACTGCGTCTACCTGAAGGGCATCAGGGCTTTGCAGAGATTCCAGTGCCAAGGGATTGCCTGGGTGGGACTGCTCACTATTACCAAAACGTGCAGCGACCTGGGCTGCAGCAAGAAATGGGACACAAAACCCTTGTCTTAATAGTGACATACGCTATGGCAGCTCAGCTAGACGTCGTCATGTCCAACTAGCAAAGCAGGTTGGTGCTACTCAACACAATGAAGTATCTCAGCTCAGAAAGATCTGCCTCAAAATGAAATACTCCATCTGTTTTTCCCTTAACTGGACTGAACTTTATCATACATCACTTAGCAGTATTTCTTCCACAGGAGAAAAAAACATAGTTTGTGGATGTGTTTCTTGAGATTCTGTTCCCAAACTTATTGCAGAATTTCCAGGTAACCTGCAGGAATGCATGATCATGTAAATGTACAACATACCAGCTACTGCGAGCAACAGGAGCTGGACTGGGCATACTTATATTCACTTGGGAGGCCATCATGAGTCAAACGTCTTTGCACAAAGCTGTTGTGCAAGAGTGACTGTATTCCTTAAGCAGGGCATGCAGAACAGTTTATTATTGCAGTTTATAATTGCCATATCCTGCAATACCACATGGAGTCAGCAGGAAAGGGTAGTGCTGAAAGCCAGTTGTCAGACAAATTTGGCAAAATAACAATTTTCTGCTTTTCCTATAAATTTTCTTACCATGTCCAGAATTGTTCAGCTGCTCCTGAAGTCAATAGAAGGATGTATGATGATGCTTAGAAACACCGTGCTCTGGCCAGCAGTAAATGGTTCAGGAAGCGTGGAACTGAAAGGGTTTCTTTCCCTCCTTTATTTGGAGCTGATTAGAAAAGAAAGTTCAGTTTACATTGCCTGAGATAAGCTTTAAAAGACAACGAGAATGCAGCTATGAACTACCACTGGGAATATGCTTGGTTCCCTTGGAGCAGCTGTAGGTTTGTAGCTGCAAGGACTCTGAGCATCCCTGAACACAGGCTGCAGTGTTATTGATTGCTCGATCAATTAAACAAGGTGGGAGGGAACGGCCAACAGGGCAAAGCCAACCCGGCCCTATGGGTCTCCCCCTCAGGAGTCTAAATTACAAATTAGTCCCGAGTGGGCAGGGGGGTATTCAGAGCACAGGAGGTCAGCGAGGACGGAGCAGGAGACCAGGCTGCTGGGTGAGACGAGAGAGCAGGGCTCAGCTCACGGAGGAGATGCTTAATTTCCATCTGTGATGCATTGAAGAGGGCAGCGAAAGGGAGGAGATGTCCTGGGGACAGAGGAGAGCTATTTCAGGTGAAGAACAATGTTGATCCAAGAGCAAACGGATGAGAACAAATTTAGCCTGGCAATTAGAACAAGATTTCAGAGGCGTGGGGAACAGACTTGCATGGCAGCAATGACTGTAGCAGTTCAAAATTAGGCAGCACTGGTTCTGGGGAGCTTTGCTTTCTGTGACACTGTTGCCTTTAGCAGGAGGACCCAGGAAGAGCATTTCCAGCCCGTGTCCCTACTCTGTACTAAGCCAAACATTTCAGATCAATTTTGCTGTGAATGTTGCAGCACTCAGTGCAGGGGTCAGCCTACAAGCAAAGCAGTTCCACATTAATTCATCCAAGAGGGATCACATACTGACATGTATCAACTGTTAATCACTATTAGTGAACCGGATTTCTGCTCCTCTTGATGTATGGCTGCGTCCTTGGCTCTGTAATTCCACGCTCCCAAAAAACACGGCTTTAATTCAGATCTATTTTTTTAAGCACCCACCATCAAATAAGTCATTACAAATAGCAACATTAGGATGGACTTTGGCTGCATAAACAAGCATCCCATTTTTATTCATCGCGTGGAGAGTCTCTTTGTAAAAGCCTCAGCAATTCATGCACGACTCTACGGTATATCGTGGTCATTTTGCCGATGGGAGGCAGTGGTGGCACCTACGCTGCACTCGAGGCCACTTCCACAGGGGTATTTTGGTGTTATCCTGAGCACCCAGGTATGCTGCATGGGGTATTCAGTGCAACGCTCAGGAGACCCCTTGCTCTGGACTGTGTCCATGTGCAAACAACGTCAGCTGAAACAAACTTAACTCCTCTGGGTAGGACTGGTGGTGGAACAACAAGTTCAGCAATTGCTCCATCTCCAGTTTAGTCAGCAAAGCTATCCCCAAGTCATTGGGTTTATTTCCACGGTGTATTCTGCAGTGTTGTCACCCTGGAAGGGACACGTCCCTTGGAAGGACCACACCACGGCTTTGATTTAACGCTCTTCCATTCAGCGTTGCTCATTCCCAAGCATTTTCTCTTCCCCGAGACACAGAATATATTCTTTCCCATAAGAAGACAGGTTTTTTTTTTGTTCTCCTTCAAAGTCAAAGTGATTATAACACATAAATTGCTTCCCTGACAACACACCTTGTGAAAAGGAGCTCGGAGACACAGTTGGCAAGGAAAAAAATCTAACTTTAACGTAACCCTCTCCAAACCTCCTCCTTTCCCACGCCAAAGCTTGGGGAAAGGAGCTTCTTTGGACCAACAAACACTATCAGCTCAAAGGGAGGAGAAATGCAGAGACAGCAAAATTGGAAAATGAAGTTTTCTGAGCCAGGCCAACAACCTAGTCTTTGTCTGCATTCCAGAGACAAATTACAATTGCTGCTATTTTATGCACAGAAATTCGAATGCTCAGGCACAGAATTTGTTAACTTTTTTTCTCCCCCGATTTGGCCAACTTTTGTTTCCCACCCTCCCTGCTCATTATTTTCACCTTAAATTTGGGGTATATCTAATATTTTCCCTTTGGCGATTACTACAGCCTCCTACCTCTAGCGAGCACTTCTATATCAAGGTGATCTTCCTGCGTACCCAAATCCCTGGGAAACCAGGAGCAGCCTGACGGAAGAGTTGTGCTGTACACCTCGCTCCTCATTAGCTGAGCCCGGCGGTACCAGGACTCCATCGCCCTCTCCGACACCTTTTAATTACACCAGAAATTCCCTTGGTTACCTCAATGGATCTGGAACTGCCAGTCATCTCCAGAAAAAAAAGCCAAAAAAAAAAAAAAAAAAATCTTGCTATAATTAGG
>PTEX01000259.1:711663-750982 GCA_003342815.1 Eudromia elegans | reverse complement strand
AAAAAAAAAAAAAAAAAGGAAAAAGAAAAACCACTATTCGGCTGTAATAGATAAAATAAAGAGTTAAATTCCATTCCTTCATCTGGGGGAACGATGAGGAAAACCTTGGAAGGATCTACCCTTTGGTTTTCCATGCCTTTGCAGTGTACCACAGGTCAACCTCACCAAACAAGCCTCTTCTGGGGACGCTTTCCAGACAACACTTCATTGGCATGAACATCTACTATTTCATTGCCACGTTATTCAATATATCTTTTTTTTAAGTGAAATTGTAAATTCAGAACGTACTACTGCGGCATTACTGAAATGAAACACTTCTATTATTTTCAGTTGAAAAGGCCATTGTCAACAGGGAATGTAATCAAATCTGCATTTTTTTTCTAATGGAAAATGTTTCCACCGGCAGAATGACAATCAGCCCTAGTTCCCCTGCTCCCACGGAACTCCTTGGTCCAAGTTTATTGCTTTACAAAGTAACGGGCGGATTGAGAGAGGTTCTCCCACCCTTACTGCCAAACGTCGCTGCAAGGTCCTCGTTTGGAGATGGGAAGAATCACAATGCTCCGGAGCAACGCTTTCAGCCTGTCTGTTAAACTGATACAGCTTCAGCAAACGGTAACAATTCCTTCACGTCCCCCTTTCCAGATAGCAACAAGCCCATTGCAAATCACTGCCAAATCTGAATTTTGCCCACAGCATCATTATCTCAGACTTTCATTCTCTCTAGCTGCAGATATCTCTGCAATAGCAGAAGTCATTCCTACGCCGTATTAAGATCTATCGGAAGGCAATGGAAATTGCTGTGGTCTTTATCTCTGGGTAGCACATTCAGCCACATGTCCTGGCATACGGGACACGCACTGTTGCATTACGTTTGCTAGCCCTGGCCTGCTGGCTCGGTGATGGGGACCTTGTACTAGATCAGGGCTACCGGGCAGTGGTACCCAAACCATAACAGGTCTACTCAGGTTGCCCCAAAGTACTGTTCAAATGGCTCCAGGTGTCCCCCAGAGTGGACTGGCAGCCCCATGGGAAGCCAGGAGATGCTGGTGGAGCTGCAAGGTGGGACACCAACAAATGTCCCCTCTCAGAGAGGTGCCTTCACATCCTGCTGCAGCATGGAAAACAGTGTGGGGTACGGTCTGATGGGCTGCAACCGAGAGGAAAATCAAAAGGATTTTCAGCATAATGACTATTTATTGCTAAGCTAACTTCATAAAGTCTGGCTGGTTTGCAGCCATACCACCCTATGCCTGGAAGTGCCATCTAAAGAAAAGGCCACCAGCCACCCTTAGGTTTTTCCTGTGCCTGGCTGTGTCCGGTCACGTTTCCAGGCAAAGGCAAATGCACAGGGAAGCAGATGGAGATGCCTTGAAGCCAGTTTTAAACATCAACAGCTGGAAATGTAGCTGGATAATTGAAAGCTGCTCGTTGCCATCAACTAGTTTATTCTAGCAATCCAGAGACTTTGGCACTTGTGAAGGAGATTGCAGGAAATATTTTAGATCACCAAGACACAGAGAGCCCAGCTCAGCACCTCCAAGGTGTGAAAGATTTTACCTATATACCCAGACAATTTTTTCTTACTAAGTACCTAATAGCAGACACAGGAGAAACCCTTCTGCTTTTCTTTTTATGATGTTGGGTTTTTTTGCAGAAAATGGGAAAAATACTGTACTGAATAAACTAGCATCTTCCAAACATTGCAAATATTTACATTTCACTCTCCTTGGGTTACTTAAATGAAACTTCAGTTTCTCCACATCAAAGGCACATAAATATAAGCACTCCTAAACAGAAAATTTGTGTACTCATAATTTTGTGTACCTGAAAGCATTCTGGGAGGATGCAATTGTAAAACACGCGTTGGAGGGGGAGCATTGATAATCCAGCCGAAAAAAATGGAAAAGGATTTCTTTAACCACATACATCAAGCCAGTCTAAATAACGTTCAAGTGTTCCTTTATTTTCACTTTCTAGCTTTCAGTAACACCTTTTATTTGTCCTGAAAACAGGCATGAGTTTGGCAAATCTTTCCTTAATGAAATGAATAGGAGCGCTGTGGATGTGATGGAAGAGAAATGACATTTGGGCTCTTTTCCAGGAATGAAGCTTGCCTGGCTTGCACTGGTAGGGTGGCGGGGATTGGGGTGCAAAAGAAGACAAGCTCATCCCTCTGATTCAGCTCAACCACCTCTGCAAACAGGAACGCTTTCCTCCTTTCTTTGAGGAAAGAATACTGAACTTCACTTGTGAGACCCATGAGGGACAAGAAGGGGCAGCAGCTTCCTATGAAATTGCTGTTGGTCGGGTCAGGGACCCCAAGAGTGATGCCCCCAGACCACACTCGGCTCTACCCACTTCCTTGTCCCAGCCCCAGGAGCATCTATAAGTCTGTAGAGTCTGCAGTTGGTGTCTCAGATCTCGGCGAAATTGCTCCCTTTGTAGAGCCCCAGTTCTTAGAGCAGAGTTTAAGCATTGAAGCACTTAAGCTTTGAAGAAGCCAATGCCAACAGAGCATAAAGCCACATTATTTATTCATCTCCTTTGGGTTGATGCGGTGGAATGCAACAGAAAGCGATATTTTAGGGATCAGACATCCATTTTACACTGTAGATCTTGCTTGGTGCAGAAGGGATGCCTGCAAGGCATCCTGATTTCTCCACCTACTTCAATCATTCAACTTGGGTAGTCCCTCCAAGAACTCTGAGAGCTACAAGGCCTCCGAGTGAATACCTTTTGCTTCCCTGCTTTCATGAAAATTTAGAATGCTTTTTCCAGCCGGTCCTCTTGGAAAGCCTGCTTGTTTGTGGTCAATCCTCTGTTCTTGGATACTTCGGTATCCAGTTCCAAAAAAATCCAACTGTTCCAACAGCTGTTAGGATGACCCACTTGCACTACAAGCCATGGGAGCATCTTGCTTTTGGGTGAGCCTGCACTGGTCCTGTCCAGCACAGTCCTCGTTCATCAAACTATAAATTATGCCCTGAGAAACAAGTGGAAGGAACATACCAATAAAATATCCATAGAGATTATTCAGGAAAAATATAAAGATTACAGCTGGATTTAGGTTTCATGGACCAGTGAAAACTGAAAGGAAAGAAGCCACCAGAAAGGAAGGGTAGCAGCAACATATAGCACATGGCATAACATACAGCACTCCTCTTTTTTCCACTGCCTTTGGGAGAAACAAGCCTGGTTTACAGCAGCTGAAGAGCAGAATTTGATTGCATCGCCCATTTCCCATGTGTTGGTTCCCATTCGAATTAACGCCAACATGAGAGCTGAACACGAGAGCTGCCGTCGGAGTTCTTGTTCTTGAGAACTAAATAGCAAAAGCTGAAAGTACAGCAAGTCTCTTCAGAGAGGATGGTTTAATTAGCTGGCCTGATATCAAACCTGAATGACTTCTGACATACAATTACAGCGTGTTGCCTGAGCTTGAGAAACCTGTAACTCGCCTTTATCATCATTTCACTCTAGGTTCACTTGATATGTGGAAAATACATCACATGTCCACATTCCAGTGACCATTTCTTCGTCTGCTGCTTCTTGGAACAAATGAACCTTCCTAAAAATAACGAAATCGCATAACCTGGACACATAATCAAGTGGATAGGCTGCAATCACATTTCAGAGAGGGTATTAAAATTCAAATGTGCTCCTTCCAACTATGGAGAAATCCAACTTACACTCTGCTTGGGAGGAAATGATTTATGCCTGGCCATCCATCTCTGTCTAGGATGCAGAACAACACCTGAAGTGAGAGGAGAGCCTTCCCCAACGTCGCACGTCAGAATGCAGAAATGCCTTACCTGTGTGATTGGAGGGGCCGAATCTGTAGGAAGGAAGCTAGCAAAATACAAGTTGTGGCCACAAAATCCTCAGCTAGATTTTGAGTCTCTTCTTGCTCGTCCTCCTCAGACCATTCTCCTCACATGCATCCTCCCGGAATGCTCTTCCCTTGCCAGGCTTCAGACCTCCTCTCCTTTCCATCGCTTTATATTCCCCACACAAGGGCAATCCTTCTTCCCCTGCGACCTGCTGCCATCTCCTCCCACCCTCCCTCTTTGCCTCATTTCTCATTTATCCCCCTTCTTTCATGCCAGGCTTTTCCTGCCCATTTCGGCTCAATCTCCACTTCTCTCTGTTCTTCTCTACTGTCTCTTCTACATGGCATGAAAGAGAGCCCCTGGCTGATTTCTATCTGTCATTCAAAGCCTCTTGCCATTCATGAGCACTGGTACTTCTCGAGACCCAAATGCACTAAGGAAGATAAAACAGGATAAAAACCAGCCACTCCTCCCCCTTTTCTGTGCATCCACCAGCTCGGGATAGGAATTAGGACGAGATATGCAGCCCATTAGCAGGGCAGTAACATGGTCTGCAGCCAAAATGCTCTGGATGTGCAACGCCAGATGAGAGAGCAAAGAAAGGGAGACCAGGAAGGTAAATAAGTGACTGTCCTCCCTCTGAGTCACTGCTGAGCCTGGTGAGTGTTTTTGGGCACTATACTGCAAGAGATCCTGCTTTGCAATCAGGCACCAAACCGGGGGGCTCCAAGGTACAAAGACCTAACAGGTATTCTGCAAACCCCAAACCAATTTAATTAAAATATGTATCTGTCTAAATACCCCAGGCATAAAGGGAAGATATTAATAAATCAGACTCAAACACATGCATAAGTAAAACCTTACACTGGGTGCAGAGTGATTTATACACATAAGCAAAATAGATCAGTCTCACATTTCTAGAAAAGGACACCAGATGTCTTTGACGTCATCTAAATTATCTCTATTTTTAAAAAGTTACTCTTTTCCATTTGCTGCCAACTTAGAAAGTCCAATTTGCCAAGATAATACATCTAGTGTGGATGAAGATTTCCAAACTTGAAGTATCAGTCTCTTAGCAACCGTAGTACTCTTTGTATTAAAACTGAGCCCAGGAAAACTGTCATCTTCTGTAGCCTTTTATGCACCTAATCAGTAAATTCCCATTAAAGACACAGTCTTGGAAAAAAATGGCATTTAGAATTTTAGATGCATACGGAATATATATATATATATATATTTTCTACATTTGCCGTCTGTAGAAAGAGAAAATAGTATTTATACTAGGTAGACATGCCAGGGAAATATGTGGCATATCTTATTCATGCAATGAACTAGATAAGAAATCACAAGCTGAATGTAACAAAATCTGCAGCAAGAGCCAATAAAATAATTTTCTAGAAAAGGAAAAACATGGACAGAACTTTTCTTCCATTGGGGTCTCAAACAAGTGGTGGCCTTTTGGCAGCAGGCAGGGGTGAGATAAAGGAAAACCTCCCTTTTCTGGTCTACTCTGTTTTTCAGCACAGCTATGGAAGAGCCGTTTGATACCTCCCTTCCTCCAAGCCTACAAGAGTTCTGGAAAGGGCTTTTGACTCCCACATTCACATCTGTTTCTTCCAGCCCTGCACAGAAGCTCACGCTCCTGGTAAGCTTTCTTTGCTTAAATAGCACTTCAAGGTCTTCTGCATGAAGACTGAGTGTTAGAGGGATACATTAAAGTGTTCTAAGTGGAGAGAGGATCGCGTGAAGCCACGGCTCTCTCTGGGTTTCATCACCTTGCAGAGCTCACAATTTGGTGCATTTTTCTTCAAAACCACTGAGAAAGCCCCAAGAAATGAATTGAAAACTCATGCGTCCTCACACAATAGTTCAATTCAGAGGGTCTAGAGTTGGTTTCTTGTCTCTTTGCATCCCTAAGAGTTCACGTGAGGTAGGAGTCATGGTGTGCACACGGATAAAGGTCTGGAGACCTTTATCTGCGGGAGGGAAGGCCAGCGCTCCCCTGGTACTTCCCATCAATTATCCCGGGCCATTGAGACCACGGCCACTTTCTCACCAAGGGTAAAAGCCACTTGGCAGGGGCTGGAAGCCCCCACTTTGGCTGTCTGCCACCCCACAGGCACCCGTGAGCCTGGAGATCTCCTCCTCAAGCATCTGCAGACATCGCAGGGCTTATTTTCTTTTCCTTCTCTCCCAATACATAAAAAGAAATCAATTCAAATTCCACTCTACTTCGGCTCTCATCTCAGCTCCTCCAAGCATTGCTGGCCTTATTTTTATAGCACCCTCAATAGCTGCTCCCGTATAATTCTATTATATTACTGCTGTTGTTATTTATGCTGTGATGATTATATTGCACTCAAGGGCAAAAGCGAGAGGTGGCCAGGTTGGCTTAAATTCACCAGACTGAGCAGCTTCCCCGTTTCCAACCTGCTATATTATTCACCACCGTTTTACTTGCTGGCATATGAAAAATGATTCTGAAATGATCTAGAGCTGACTGTACGGCACTTGATTTCAAATTCCCCTTAAGTAATCAGCATGACGGCGGGCTAGGAGAACCGCTACCCGGGTCTGCAGGTTACGTTTGCCATGGCAGAGGCACCCATGGAGGGGCAAAGAGAATTCCCAGACAGCAGAGACGTTGTCCCCATTGCCCATCTCATCGGGCAGCGAAGCGCAACAGGATAAAACAGCATTGGAATTGCTGTGCCGGGAAAGAATTTTGAGGAAATTACTGTATTTCTTGCAAATCTTAATTTACAGAGATTCACAAGTAATAAAGTGGGAAAGGAGAATAGTTCCTGGCAATTTCGCAGGATTTAAGGAGCCTGCTGCAACAGCTCTACAAGCAAATTCAGAAGTTTGCTGTGAAATCATGGGGGGAGAGAGGACCAGAAAGCATCTTGTAAGAGCACTTATAAGCGAGCAATGTTTTCGGGTAAGCACAGGGAAGATCAAGTTTGTAAACACTAAAAAGAACACCAGAAAAACTGGGTTTTGCAGTCCAGGTTGCTCAGCTATGTGAAAGAGAACAAGGAATGGCCACAGAGCTCGCCATTGCCCTGTAGGTGTGGATGCTGCTGATGGCACTCGAGGAAGAGCCAGACTCCTGCACGTCCCACCCCGCACTGCTGGGTCCAGCACCTCATCACGGCATCCCTCCGCTGGCATCCGAGGGTTTCTGAGCCAACACCAGAGCTAGAAGCACAAAGCCAGGTTCCCCTGGAAGGTGAATTCCTGTTGTACTTCCACCCCCTTCACTGTAAAGCGCTTTTCTCTCAAAATGCAACGCACGTTGCTGCTTTGAGTCTCTTGCTACAGGGACATCCCTGCTTGTGGAGATGCTCTGTGTCCCGCTCCACCTGGGCCTGCGATGCTGAACAAAACCTACCTGTTTTCTTGGAGATGTTATCCCATGTAAACAGTATCACCGGAGTGATTAGGAAGGCTGCTGCAGGTTATGCAGGTTGCCAGTAGCTCCAGGGGATGTCATAGTGGCCAAGGATAACAAAGATCCCAAAATCCCATCTGTCCCATCTGCCCCTTGCCAGCTGTCTGTGCCCATGGCACAGGGCAGTGCTGGGACACGGAGGACCAGTGTGCTGACCAGCCCCTGAGAAGCTCTGCGTCCACACAACGTGCCCTGCGACCGGCGGGAGAAAGAAGGGCCAGGTAGTAGCTCTTCACCTCCACCCGAGTGTGTCTTGGAAGAAGGAAAAGTCCAAGTAGGCCGGCTGGTTTATTACTGTAGTACATCAGCTGCCTTTCTTCTTCTGTCCCCTCTCACCATGCGGGTAGTATTACAGAAATCTCTGGCAAGGCAGGTTTGGAAGGGCTCTCAAGAAGTCACACATCCCTTAACTTGCTTAAAGCCAGGGCAACGTTGGCAAATCGGGTTCACATCTCGCCAAGGAAGGGCAGCAAGTACTGAGGGGCTTGAAAGGCTCCAAGCCATAAGACAACTAGATATCTCCAACTACTACCAGGTGTTTGGATCCTCAGGGATGGGGCAGGCGGCAGTGGACACAGTGAGCCTGGTTGGGTCACAGACACAGAGGGGACACCAGAAGCGGGCTGTGCTCCCTCCCTTCCTTCCATTAAGGAAGCCCATATCTCCCCATGGGTATATTCCTGCCTTATTCCCATAGCACCTGAATGCTGCCCTGCCAAATGCATCAATCCCGCCTAGATGTGTCAGGGAATGGCCACTGTCCCCACTTCATGGCCTGTCAAAATCCCAGAGAATAAGTGACAGAGAGCAACTCTCCTGAACTCCACGTGCACAGTGGATGGGGACATCCCCATGGGCTCCTTGTAACCAGCAGGCCCTCCAAGGCACTACACGTTGGCCAACCCCAGCTGGAACCCACCAGCCCTTTTCCCTCTAACCGTCCACGGAGGCGGAATCAGCAGTTTGCCCAAGAGGGCCTCGGATGGCTGCTCAAAGCAGCCGATAACGGCCGGGATGCTTTGGACCACATTACAGACTGTGTATGAAGCAGAAGACGGAGAGTAGTTGGTCATTGGCAGGGTCTGCCTCTTTTTGCCTCGCTTGCCCCGTTTTAATGGAAAAGCTGCAGAAACATTCACAGTTAATTATATAAAACGCTGTGCATGGGCCCAGCTGCAGAGCCGAGCCAACGTATATCACTTCAGAGAGACACCGTTGCGTAATTTCTGTCAAGTAATTAGCGTGTTCTGCGGCACACCAAGCTGAGAGTTTTACTAGCACTAAACAAGGTTAGCAGATTTGTAAACAGCTTGCTATGGAGTAATATTTTTCTGCTCATATCATCTAAAAATATCTTGGGAGAATTTGCTTGAGTACAAGTGGCTCTGCTTGAAAGGGTTTAAAACAACAACCGAAAAAAAAAAAAAGCCTGTGATAATTCAGAGCAGGTTTTCACTTTGTTTGCCTGCTCTGTCGCTTGCTTTTTGGTTCTTAACTTCAAACAGCTACACGGCCCGGAGTTTGGCTTTACTAAAACACACGGTTTTGAACAGAAGGGAAATGCAAACTATACCAGTACCTGGCTCCAGCCCTTCCATGCTTGCTGCATGAGCTCACACATGGTCAAATAACAGTTCCTTGTTCATTTTTCTGCAAGAAGACCAAGAAGACCCGGGTCCCACAGGAAAAGTGCAGTCTGGATGGGAAGGTAGAATCTCTGCCCCAACGAGCTGTGATAGGGGAGGATGCTTAAGACAAGTCTTGAAAGCCTATAGAGTTCTCCATAGTTTCTTAAGGCCTTCATTAAAGATTTAACTGCCTCTAAATTAAGGTCTGTTTGCCCCTACACCTTGCAGGTGGTGCCCGTAGCATCCTTCTTCCAAAGACAAGCAATGCCCAGATGAAATCCCAGGAACCAAGACTTGTGTCTTCCTAGCAGTTGCAGACGAACTACACTTGGTGTAGAAGAGAAAAAAAAAAGAAAAAGATCTTTTTCTTAATCTATTAATAGATTAATTTTCTTAATCTATTAATGCTCCCACTTCTTCATGGAAGAAGAACTGCCCACCATTGGCAGTTGGGACTGAAGGTACCAGCAGATTTAAGTGCTCTTCAGCTGGGCTGGCTCCTCTGCTCCCAACAGGAATGATAAACGACACACGTGCCCTGAGCGGGCAGATACACCACCAAATTCTGCAGGTGGGTGAAGCTGCTGAAACGAAAGGAGGCCGAGACAGCTGTGGCCGATGCACGTGCATCCTCATGACGCACACGTGTCCGTTGTGTCCAACCTTCACCCGCCTCCTGATCATCCTGCCAAAATCAGGGTGATAACACAGGACCCGAGCATTTGTAAAGCCCTGGAGCAGGGCACAGAAACTAGAGCAAAACTCATCCTGTGAGATAAATAGCCATGAGTTAATCAGGTGTGACACGGACAGGGGTTACGGGTGAGGGTGCTCTAGTCTGCAGGTGTCCAAAGCTCCCTGGGGCAGAGCCTAGGGTCTAGACTGGTGGTGTGGCACTTACCCCAGAGGGTCCACAGGCTTCTTGGAACTGCAGGAAATTTTTAAAAATAAACATAATTTGACTCCCATCAGGAGTTTCGATTTTCCTGTACACTTCTGCTTTGCTTGGCCATTTTAGTAGTTGGTTTATTTGGGGAAAAAAAAGCAGAGCATTGCAAGGTTTGATATTCTGGCCACGCTCTTTGTTAGGAGGCTGCTAATAAAACCACAAAGACCTCCTGATTCCTGGGCACGGCAGAAAGATGAGTACAAAGTGGAACATTTTTTACACTTCATTGGGAAGCCTTATAAATTAATTGGAGTACAAAGTCAGCTCTAATTGATGTTTGTATTGATTGAATTGCTCCGAGTCTTAATTTTGGTTGTAAAACTCACTTTAAAATAAAGCCATTTATAATTAAGACAGGATCTGTAATTAATGGATTTTTATACTTATAAAACTCCCTCTCTCATCAGTCTAAATTAAACTCCACATGAAGGTTTGTACAAATTGAATATTATAGATGCCAAAACTACTACCTCCAAATTCTTCACTGAGTTTTATTAATATCGAAGCGTAAATGGTTTGGAGATGTGCGGGAATATTGGAAGCTCTTGTTGGAAGAGGCCACGGCAGAGAAGGGCATCGTCTTGGCTGCAGGACTTGGCTTAGCTGCCCAGTCCATTTGCCCCACACGCCCCAAGCAAAGATGCCCCGGCTGCACCTACAGCACAGGGAGAGCAGCAAAGCCAGGAGCCGTCTCCCATATCAGTCCCATCGACTGCAGGTCACCATATCACTCCTTCCAACTTGATCCCATCGGAAATCTTCACAGCCATCAACCACAATATTTACAAAGCACAGATGATTTGGGGCTGGCAGCAAGAAAACAAATCATTTCGGACTTATGTGCATAGATAAAAGTTCCCCAGTCAATCTGTCTTCCATGTGCAAGAGGCTGCCTCATCCTCACCTAGGTAATTAGCTATCCACTTCTTTAAAGGTCCCTTTTAATTGGGGTTGCTGTTCATAAAGGAATAACATTTCCTCTTCCCAAAAGGGTTACTACTATTTTTGTATCACTTTTTTTTTTTCTGGTTGTCACATTCTGGTTTTCCCACTAAAATTAAAAAGCCACTACAGCACTCACCAAGTATTTATGGCTTACAGATTGCTACAAATATCCCGGAGCCGTCATCCATATATGTCTGTCACAGCTGTCCAGAATCTTCCCAAATAGCTTCAAATTCGGTTTGAAGTCACAGTTTCCTTGATAACCATAGCAAGGAACTGTATAGGCTCTAGAGTAGATACCAGAGATCACCCTTTGGAGATGTTTTTTCTTCCCATAGGCAAAAGAGAGAGATCAGATGCTACATATTGCTCATTTAGTTCTCCAGGTAAGTGAGGGTGGATCCAGGCCTGTGCCCACAGCTATGAATGACACTGGGATTTCTCCTCTCTGGAAGCTTTGCTTGGATAACCTTCTCCAGACCTCCGGAAAGCCGCAGCCAAGTCCCGCTCCCACTGAAGTCAAGAGCCTTGCAGGTACCATCAGCCAACGGAGAGCTGAGACATGGAAAGTGGGTAGAGGGAGAATGTCAAAGCTGGCACAAAACCAGATTTGCCTTTGGGGCAAAAGTCAATGCATTTACAGACCTCATTCTTCAGAATTTGCTTAGTCCGCTCTCTCAGTTCTTTTTGCTCCCAGCCCATGAAAGGCTCAGAGGCCTCAGAAAGAGGCATGGGAAGAGGTAACCATGACTAGAGGTAGGTGGCTGGTGGCTAGCAACATAAAGATTTCCATATTGCTGGTTCCCAGGGGACTATGGTTCAGAAGAGCCTATTGCTTCTTCATCATGACTTCTCATTCTAAGGACCCCCGGCAGCTTTGGGCCTGCCAGTTCACCCTGCTCCAGCAGGCTTGTGTAGGTTCATCACAAACCAAGGAGAGCCTGGCTTTCTGCTGTCCACAGCCAACACACTAAAGTCTGTCAACTGACTACGCTCGTGTGCAAACATGTGCACTCTCTGCTACACCCCAGAGAGCACCCTGTTATGAGACGGGGTGATGTCCAGGCTTTTTTCCCCCACATAAAGACACCAAAACTCAGTCTTTGAGGACAAAACTTTCCCTAGGAGGCACGTAACTAAAAAGCTTTTCTTTAGAAGCAGAAATAGGCACTAAGGAGATCAGCCAGTCATCCGATTTCTTAAACTACAGAGAGTGAAAGCCTAGCTCTGTCAATGGGATTTTTGCTGCTTACATCAATGGGATCAGGGTTTCACATTTGCAAAAGAAGCACGTTGCACTTTGAAGGCAAGTCCCTCTACAAGGCGAGAGCGGTTCTGCCCCTGGTAAGTGGGACATCTACCCTCTTGAAGAAGCCTCAAGGAAGGCTTCTCCCACATAGCCGAGGAAGAACATTGAGGGATGTGTGCTAGTTGGGTTTAAAGGCTGTTCTGATGGAGAAACACACAGCACCAAGGCTGATCAGGGCTGTTTTTTGCTTGCCTGGACTTAATTCTGTGATTCTAAACCTGAGTTCCTTGGATGCCACAGGATGCACCAGAAGTCTGAATGCACAGGAACTGCTCAAATTACCCAGAAAAAAGGGAGCTTCAGCTTTCTGCTGCTGCAAATGATACCCACCACAAACATCTGGGTATGGAGAGGAGCCCTGCGTGTCACCAAGCCAGGACCTTCACCCAGCAAAACTCCTTCCTTGCCGCAGCAACACTCACACAAGGTGTCCATGTATTCCGACCAAAAGCCTTGGCCGCCCTCACTGCTACGTGGACGACAAGAATAACCTTAACCAGCAGAAAAAGAATATCCAAACACTTACTTGAATTGAAACACTCTTAAAAAAAGTAGATAATCAAAGGATAAAGCAACTTCTTAAGAGAGAGGTTGCTTGTCCAACTCACTCCAGCTGCGTTTTTACTTATCTGTTCTTCTCCCCTTGCAGGGACCAATAATCCCTTAACCTTAGACACAGAAGGAGTTACAGAAACCAAAGCACGTCTCCTGCTTGCTGTTACTGCCACAAAAAAAAAGGAGCCAGCAGAAGCTGCAAGCTCTCGGAACAGGAGAGCAAGCCCAGCTCGGACCTCTCTCCAGAGCCCCGTATTTAACTGGGATCCCTCTCCAGTTTGCTTCTCTTTCCACGCTCCGCATATTCCACTCCCCCTTGTGAAAAAAACAAAAAGCAGAGCTAGGAAAAACAAAGGAAATTACATATAAAATAATGAGAATCAAGCCCGGGAGGCAGCTGGAGTGGCTGCTGGAGGAGGCGGAGGCTCCCTAACCTCTCGAGCAGCCCCGAGCAGGGCGGCGGGAGGAGAGACGCTCTTTCCTTCCGCGGCTCGATCCAACCCAAACCTTGTATGTTTTTCCAGCTCGGAGCCACCAGTGAGCGGAAGCGCTCCCGGATCGGTGCCTGCCAGGAAGCCGTTCAGGATGGGCTGTGCGGAACATCCATAGTGGAAAACCAGGCCCTCTCCAGCATGCTCCTGGCTCTGCAGGTGACCCTGTGGGATGCACGGTGACACGGGCAATGCCACCAGCTCTCGGGACCCTCCTTGGCTTGGTGGGCACAGCGGGGGCTCTCTCCCAGCCCTGATCCTCCCCGATCTGCTCCGAGCAATCGCAATCTCATCCTTGGCCACCTCTGAGGGCCAAGGGCCACCATCTCTGGTGGCAGAGGGCCACCCATCTGCATGTCCCAATGCTGCATTGGCCTTCAGCAGGGGAATGGAGGCCCAAAACATCTGTGGGACCAAGCGGCCCACAGGAGGATCCGGGTGGCACCGGTGCTGCCATCAGGAATGTGGACACAGGTCCCTCTCCTGTGCTGGGCACCGGGGGAAGGTGACAATGCAGCAGTGCTTGTCACCAGGGGCAATGGCAGCGAAAATATAGACCATGGGGCCCTGAGCCTCTTCCTCAGCTCACGGTGGCTTCGGGAATGGCTTGTTCCAGGCTCCTGCAGAAATAAAGCTTTTCGGGTCAGCTCTTGGATGGGCACGTGGCAGGGCCAGGCAGGATTTACAGGTGGCCACACCTTCAAACCAAGGCGATTTAATGGCTCAAAGCCGAGAGGAAACACCTCATTTTTGGAGCAGATGGGATTTTTTTTTCCCAGCTTCTGATGCATGGGAAAAAACTAAAAAACTAAATAAAAATATGATGACCTGGCCCCAAATGAGAAGGATCCCCAAGGCAGCACGACCCTCCCAGACCCAGAGATGCAGATCAGATTGCTTGAGATGATGCCGCCGCAGACAACTTTACCTCTGTTCTTTTCGTGGGGAGCAACAGGAAACCCTCCCGCCTCCTCCAAAAATGGGAAATTTCCCATTTTCCCTTCTGCAACACTGAAATAACATTCACAAAGCAGCAGCCGCTGATGTTTCAGTGCCTGCGATGGATGCTTCATGCAGCAGACATGGGGCAAAGACAGTTTCACATTTCAAAGGCAAAACTCCACAGCACCATCCAACCCTTACGTGCAACCATGAAGAACTGCTGAGGAATTAAAAAAAAATGAATAAACGCTTCAAATATTTTCTTCCCTGGGGAAATAATAGCAATTACAATCAATTAAACAGCCACGTGTCTTCCCCATCCAAACCTATCCAAAAAAACCCCACAGCCCTGCATAGGATTCAGCTGGAAGAAATGTAATGATATTTGCATTTCCTAGCAAATTAAATAGAAATTGCCCCAAAGAATAATCTCAAGCTACAAAACGCCGCCTCCTCTTGCAGGTTGCTAATGGCCTTGTGCTCTAATGGCTTATTTGGAAAAAGGGACTTTTCTTAGATGACATTATAATGGCATGTATTCAAAAACAGGAGAAATAGCTGCTTGCTACCAGGGCTCTGCTGGTCTGTCTGTCTGTCTGAGTGTTTTCGTGCAGCCTTCTGATCACAAACATTTTACCGCGTGCCTTTGCCTTGCTCTGCACCCCTGCAAACGGCGCACAGCACGCCGGAAGGTTCCTGCCTCTTTTTTGGCTGCTCCTGCAGTTGTTGCTGCAAAGGGCGGCGGTGCCGCCTGCAGCTCCGGGCTGGGTGACGCGGGGCCGAGGAAGCCGCCACGAGCCAACGCTCCTGCAGAGCCCAGGGAGGTGTTTGATCCTGCGGAGCCCTGGGAGACACCAGGTCCCACCCACGAGCTCCTGGATATTCCCTCAGCGTGGTGCAAAGCCCACGGTGCCACCCCAGAGCCCCGGCCAAGCCCTTGCTGTGGCACTGGAAGCACAGGACCGTGCACAGCAGCATCCCCCAGTGATGCAGGACCTTGAGCTGACCTGAGACCGCAAAAAAGCGGCGAACCCTCCACCAGCCCCCTCCGAGCTCAGCCTCTAGACAAGTCTTCCCCTTCCCAGAGGGCAGCAGCTCCATCCATGGACATGCTCCACGCAAGGGCCGGTGTTGAGGAGCTCGGTGTTGGAGCCCAGCCCTGCGGCTGCCCTGCTCCCTGCCCTGGCACAACCCGGGAACACCCGGACGGGCCCCGCTGGCCAAGCGCCCTCTGGTCCCGCTAGGTGCCCGGCTCCTGGCGCATCGCTCTCACCACGGCAGGTTTGCACCCCTTTGCTTTTGTAGACACACTGAGGCTGAGGTCAACTTCAAAGGGTCCTCCTGATCCTCTTTGATGTTGCAAAAGCCAACCAAGCCAGGAAAAACAGCGCTTCCCAGCTGGGCTCCTTCCCCGTCCCCATCTGGCAGGTGCCCAAGAGCTGCAGGCTCCAGCACAAATGACCACAGGCCCAGCTGCAGCTCTTTATGCCCAGGTATATTTGACCCAATGCCCTGGGCAGCTGCTTTGCTCCCTCATCCCCTCCCAGGCTGGAATCCTTGCCCTGCACTCAACATCCCTCCTTCCCGGGATGCTCCTTCCCTGTTCCTCAGGCCACCGTTGTGCCCCGCTCCCTCATCTGCGCTTGCTCCCCAGGTGACCGAGCTCGGGCAGCAGGTCTCCATGTCCCCCACCACAGCCCAAACGCACTTGGTCACAAGTGGGGACAAGGGCACGGAGAGCACGAGCCCATCAGCTCCGGGCAGCTGCCGGCATTGGCTCCTGCCCAGCAGCTCAGCGGGTCCGAGCTGCTCCGTGCTACCATGGAGCAGATGTCCCGGCAGCCAAACCAAGGCCGTGAACACTAACCTTGACATTGCACTGCTTCTAAGTGTAGCAATAATATTAATTTTTGAAAAAGTAAACCAACTGGCGTCTATTCAAGCCATCACATGCACCAGAACAAGCTAAGCAAAGCCTCTGCCTGCATGGAGCTGAGTGCCAAGGATGATGTTTCATCCTGAGGTCTTGGAGCATCCCAAGCATTGGCAGACCCATTGCTATGCACTGTGCATGAAGGTGCAAGGGAAACTGAGGCATGAGAAGGTCAGTGAAACACCCCTGTGAAGGACTTGAAAGAGATTCCTGGAACCCATCTTCTGAGTAAGAACCGATAACTGATGAACCTAGCGATTTAGGAGACAAATCCTCCCTTGAATGGTCCTTTACAGCAGGCACCTAAAGGCAGCGGAGAGCAGAGGGTTTGCTCTACATGTTTTCTCTCTGGCAGGGCTGCAGCCCTCACGGAGGTAGGGAACGAATGCAGGACTGCACGGGGGTTGCTACAACTCCATCAAATCTGACCTGCTGAAAGGCAGCAAAGCAGCACGGCCGTGCCGAGATGTTGATCCCCGTCCCTCGCCAGGGCACACGGCCGAGCACACGCAGGGAAAGGGCATCCGAGCCCGGGAGAGTCTCTGCGCTCGTGTTTCACGGGGCGCCATCGCGCTGCTGGGCATCGTGAGCACAGACCCCAGCACGCCAGGCCCTGCGCTCGGGCGTGCAGAGCCACTCATCAACATCCGCCCCAACGGCACCTCGTCCGGACCCTTCTAACCTGCTCTTCAAGATCCAGCACTGATTAAAAGGCCTCAGGAAATGAAACAGATCTCAAGTCATTCACTCTGCATGGAGCACTAGGGATGGGGAGGCTACTGCCAGTTGCACCCAGGCCTCAGGCTGCGCTTGTTCTTCTGCCTGGGCTCTTAAATGGGAAGCAGCAGTATCCATGGGGAATGCGGGTCAGGGTCTGGCCGCTTTGTACCTTCCACAGAGGTGACATTGCCAGCAGGTCACATGGATGGGCCACCCTGCGTGGATGCAGCGATGCTGCATTGGAAACAGAAGGGAGACGCTTTGCATTCCCGGGATGGGAAGCCACTCCTAGGTGGCTTCGGATGGAAAACCCTTCCCGTAGCATTGCTGGTCCCTTTCCCAGGCAAATACATTTGCACCATGAACGAGTTCACTCGGCGCTCCAAGGGGTGCCACAAGGGATGCGCTGCGAGGTGCCCACCAACACCGCAGCAAGGAAAGGTCCCGCCGCCCCCTCAGTTCCCACCTGCCTCCAGCTGGGAAACAGGGCAGGAAGTAGCATCGAGCACCCTTTGCTTCCCAGCCTCAAGGCACGTCCAGGTCCTTGGGGTGCAGCTACTGCAGGGTGCATTAGCCCCACACGAGCACCAGCACCCCGTCCTCCTGCGCAGCAGCTACAAGCCAGGGCCTGGAGAGCGTTTTTCCAGGGCAATGGAAGTGGCAGCAAAGAATGAGAGCCCCTGAGTCTACACTGGCGATCAAGAGTAAGAGCAGCATCCCCAGGCAGAGGTTTAAGACACGGGATGGAAGATCCTAGAAAATTAATGAGCTGGCCTAGAAGCTTGCATAAAAAATTAAAAATTCATGTTAAAATTTGTATAAATGTGTCATAGCAAGATTTAAACCTCTTTTTAAAGTAGGTTTAGTTCTCCATCTGAATGTGCGATGTCCCCGTGGCCTGGGGCGATGCAGGCGGCGCGTTATCACCGTGCTCCAAAGACAGCCCGGCCTGGAGATGAGCTGGGATCATCCAGAGCGCTCGCCAGGAGCGTCTGCCCGGGAGGATTCACGGCTCGGCTTGGAGCTGCGGCAAGGGGCGTGAGTGCTGATGACGCCACAGACTGCGGCTCCCTTCCCAAAACCGCCTTAATACTGAGCACGAAGGTGGCCCGAGCTCGAGGAGGCTCCTTCTCTGCTGCCTACAAGAAGCCCCAATCCCCCCAGTCTCTGTCCAAGGAAACCCGAGTACCCAACGCTAACATCTCGCTCGCTCACCAGCCGGTTCCTCTAACTATGTCAGCGTAGCTGGAGTTCAAACAACCTCCTTAATTGCTGTCCAGATGGTGTCCCTGCCCTTCTCCTTTGCTGGCAGCCAAGCTCATTTAATTTATGCTCTCTTTTTTTGCAAAGATTCTTCCCTTAGAAGGGATGCTGGTGCCTGTTCCTGCACTCGGGGGGCAGTGGGTGAAGCATCCTCCGTGGCAGCCCCTGCTGACACGTGCAGAGCAGGCATGGCACAAGGACAGCGCAGTCCCCAGCCACCACAGAGCCTCTGACAGCCCTTCCCTAGCGAGCACCCAGGACAGGTTTGTCCCATGGCCAAGCTGGCTTAGGGCTGGATGCGCATGCAAAGGGTCAGAGGCTAAAAACGTCTGCTGCAATTCCCAGCTTTCTCCTATGGTCCTGCAGAGGATCTCCAGGGCCCAAGGAAACCTCACAATGCCCTTCAAACCCAATGTGTCCCAAGGCACTGCAGCAACCAAACCCTGCGCGAGAGGTTTTGCTCAAAGCCAGAGGAATCAGAGCTTTGGGTGCCCGAGCGTCGTGGACCCTCTTCGTGGTGGGAACTGCTGTTGATCTGAGCTCCAGCAGCTTCTCTGGAGACCCAGCATGAGAGCTCTGTGGTGCTGGGACCAAGCCACAGGCGCAGGATGGACAGACGGACCCATGGATGGATCTGTCCATCCAGGGCATGCAGGACCGCCCTGCCACTCCGATGCAAAGAGGTGAGGAAACTTCCCAAGAGGAGCCCAGGAGAACTCAACGCTTTTGAAGATAGCGCGGCAGGGAAGGGGCCTTGCATCTGCTGGACGCTCCAGGCACAACACTGAAGCCTGCAGGCTCCTAGAGCAAAGGGCGGATTGTAGGGATTTAAGAGCAGAAGTCACTCCCTTTGAGAGATTTCACCTTGAACCTCGTCAGAGATAAGCCGGCGTGCAGGCGGGGACGGGCAGGGACAGTTTCTCCATCAGTAACTCGGCTCCTCCACCGAACACTCGCTGTCTGCTGCAAAAACCTCTCTTTCAGTAAAATGATGCTCTGCAGAATATTCATCCTGCATCAGGCTTTATGATTTTTAAATGGAGTTGGTTCTACACCTGAAACTGGTGAGTCCTGAGGAAACCCACGCTGTAATTAAAACAGGTAATTGGAAAAGCAGCTTAGAGAAGCTCAGCAGAAGTCAGAGGTACCTCCAGCTCAGGCCACAGGAGAACGTGCACAGTGATGCTGCAATTTTATATTCAGAGACACCAAACGCTACCAAAGCCCAATATAAAGCACAAATTACTCCACTTCCAGCCCCGATCACTCACAACGGTGATGCTGGGGATACACCTCTCTTTTACAAGAAACCTGCAAAAGAGGAAAGGAGCTTTTGACGGTTTCATCCACTTAATTAAGTGGCTGCTCAGAGTTTGTGCGAAACCCATCTTGGGGATGCTGCACATCCCGGCTGGTCTCTGTGCCCAGGCAGAGCCC
The DNA here is from genome assembly GCA_003342815.1 of Eudromia elegans. Lineage (NCBI taxonomy): Eukaryota > Metazoa > Chordata > Aves > Tinamiformes > Tinamidae > Eudromia > Eudromia elegans. Next base: position 731,523 of record PTEX01000259.1, on the reverse strand, counting down.
CCCCTTGCTGTGTCTTGCTATTCCAAGGAAAGCTCTTGTGACTCCCCCCTCTTCTTCCTTCTCTCTCCATTCTCCCAAGGGTTTCTCTTTTCCCTTCTCTCCCCATGGACAAAGAGCCTAGCGAGGCGAACGCAGCCAGAGGCAGCCTTATTGCTGCTACATGAGTCAGTCAAGTGACTAACACATTTCCCTTGGGTTTCCTTCCCTCCTCGAGCCTGCCGCTTCTCCAAAAACCCCGTCTCATTGCGCCTGGGACACTCAAGACCACGAGTCTCGGGCCACCGCTGCGGCAGAGCGGGTTCGTGCCTGAGGCTGCAAGGAGCCCAAGTCCACCCTCTGTGCACAGCAGCGACACTAAAATCACCAGCAAACCGGTGTCCCCAGGCAATCCAATGCCTGGCGGGAGACACGGGGTGTCCCGCTGCAGTCCCAGCGAGCAACAGGCTGTTTATTGAGTCCCTCTGATAACGAGAAGGGGACAGGGGATCCAAATCAGCCACGACGCTCATGCTGCATGGGGACCTCTGCTAAATAACACCCCTGATGAGGCTTCAAGGTCACAGGGCTTTGCAGCAGCAAGGTCCCTTGTTTCTGGGTCTTTCAGCATCTCAGAAATATCACATTTGACACCATATACCACACAAGGGGGTAAATACCCCCAATTTGGGTTTATTTTTTGCAGAGTCAGGGCTAGGACGGCAATGCTGAGATGTGTCACTCTTGCCTGTTCCTCTGATCACGTACAGACCGCGGGTGCTATCAGCTGCCTGCACCAAGCACCCCGCTGCATCCCGGGGCCTCCGCATCGCCGCAAGCCGCCGCAGCCCCGACACATCCCCAGCCGCTTCTCCCTGCCGGGATTATTGGCATGGAGCAGCCAACTGTTAATTCAAAATCCATATGGGCACCACTTAACCGTGCCCTTTAATTATTTCGAGAGCTGTTTTCCAATACCGTCTTCAGCCGCCCGTCGCTGACTTTCACGCAGGGACCCAGGGAAACAGCGACCCAGGGAAGACCCTTTCTGCGGGTGACGGGAGGAGGTTGCTGGAGGGAGAGGCAGAAGAATGACAGGAGGGTCTCCCAGCGAAGGAAGCCTCCAGGGACCTGCTTTGGAGACAACAGCACCCAAAGCTCCCACATCCCGAGCCAATTCACACCATTCCCCGGCTGACATCTGCAGTTCAAGGCATCTGAATTTCCCTTAAGAGAAATTATAGGGATCTCTGTTAGCTTGCCATCCTTTAGGATGCCAGAAGGCAGCAGGATTGATGGCTACAACTAGGAAATAAAAAAAATCTCCTATCCTAACCAATGCCCTGTAGGTACCACAGGACCTGCCTTGTCCAGGGTTACGTGGTCCCATCCCTAGATGCCCATCACAGTTACCCCACCGCAGCACAGCAACACTTTTGCTCCTGCATGGGCAGGACAACACTGTTTTCCAGGGAATCTGGGACACGTAAGGATTTACCATGATGTCTTTCTGGACAAATAGCTGCTGCTGCTGCAGATCGCATTTGGGTTTTCTCTGCAAGGCACTCTGACTACTGTGCATTTCAGAGGCGCTTTCTGCAAAGCCTGCTTAGAATGCATGGGCCTCCCTTCAGGTGATATTTGTCAGATTCCTGCTATGGAAATGTTTTTACCTCCTTGACAATACCCTTTAGATAGAGCCTATGGAGGTGGATGACTCAAGCTTGACATGATGATTTCCATCCACCATTTTTTATTAAAACTACTCCTAGCAGGCTGCAATGTGAAGGCAGAAGCTGCCTTTAAAAGGAAAGGGGAAACGATAGCGCACGTACAAACAGCCCCACAGCTCTGCATCAACCAGCGATAGCTAGAAAATCCATACGTAAAGCAGTTTGTCCCCGGCTCAATTTATACTTTCACGCCTAGAAACTGCAGAGCATATGGCAATAATATTCATCCAAGGCCCTGTCGTACCTCGTGGTCCCCGAGAGACAGGTTATGGATGGCCTGTCACATCCAACTCCGTCATTTACTTTGTGCTACAAAGTTAAATATCGCCTAATAGAGCGTTCTGTGAGTTAATTCCCCTCTGTGACCGTGACAGCTTCTACAACCCGCTCGCTACTACGGAGCCGCAAATAGCAAACAGCGCTGCTAGGAGGGGACGAGCGATCGGAGCGACTCGCTACCTCTCCGGCCTCTCCTCCTCCCCGACAGCGTGGTACTTAAAGCACGATGGAAAAAAAAACCCAGAGTGAAAGTCGACAGATGGCTGCTGCAAATCGGGGAAGTTTTCATAGGAGGAAAATAACGAGTCGGAGAAGGGGCACCCTCGAAGGGCCACCCTGGACTGCGCATACTCATCCGAAAAGCAGACCCTTTCCTGCTTACGTTGTTTGAGGATGTAAATCTTTCCTGTTTCCTGATCTCCGTATTCTACTGCACGCATTGCCAGGGGGCTTCAAACAAACGTCTTCAGGCAGTATTTTTCAATAAACATCTTCAGGCGGTATTTGTTGCAACGAGAGTCACGTTCTCCTCTTCCACCCGGGCTACACAGCGAGTTCCCGCTGCACGATCTGAGAGACGGCGCTCGCCCAAAGCCATTGCAGAGCCAACGGTGTCGAGACACACAAGGGACGACGTGAAAAACCCACCGGAAAACCCGGCAGATCAGGCACATGCTGGAGCCTTGTGTGTAGCGGAGCCTCGCAGAAAATTCCCACCAACTTCCCCAGAAAGAGCTTCCAACCCCCAGGGATTTAATACCTGAGGCTGGGAGTTGTCAATATGCTGGTACTCTCTCAGGATCAAAAATTTCATTGCGAAAGAGATCGAGCAGAATTTCGCTGCTCTTTCCCCATCTATATGATCAAATGCAAATATGCTTTTGGCATAGAGCTATCACAGCTTAATATATCACGAGCTTCCCATATTCTGACATTCTTCTTCCAGGGAAGAGCACCCTGAGCTAATTCACCTTTGAGGCAGGAATGGTATCTCCGAATTGGGTTCGTATAGCGAGCCCTGGTACCTCAACCCGTTACCCAAACACTACCAACAAGGCGCAGGGAGGCAGTGACTGCTGGCTTAACATTCCATGTGATTCCTGCTAGGTAGACTCTGCTTTGGTAGCGAGCACACAGAAATTCGTCTTCGGTTTCTTACACTTGCTCCAGCACGAGAGCAAATGAATCAATCCGGCACCATTTCTGTGTTTACAGGTGGGAAGAAAGGGCCTGAGCTTGAGATCTTTTCTGCTCAGCTAAGAACTGGGGCACATCATCACGGCAAAGACACAAAGCTCTTGGAAATAGGCATTTGCAAAGCAAAAGGCTGTCAAAAAGTATAACTAAATTCTAACCAGAAGCCTGTGTCTAACCACCAGAAAAGAAATGGATGATTAGTTAAAGAGCTCTAACTATTCTATTGAAGAACGAGGGGGATACTCTTTATGAGCAGAGATGAATGAAATCTGCTGCTCTCCAGTTCAATAGCACAGTTATAATAGGGCAGAGAAAATATTAAATGGATGCAGCGCTCACATTAGCGAGCGGCTCAGCCGCTGCCTTCTTAAAAGGCTGCTCCCATACACCTATTCATCTCATTTGCTGTTAATTAACGTTGGCGAGCCACAGCCGCTCGGGCTCTGCTTTGCTCTTCAGGGCAGGCAGGTTTGCTGCTGCTGGCACCCACGGCTCCCTTCGATGGAGCATCCGGCTCCCAACGGGTGGGAAAGCGAAGCTGAGGGATGGGGACAGCACTGGGGTGGCCCGTGGTCCCTATCCCTCCCTGCTGGCTTCGATGGGCATGAAAACAGCTTGTGGTCCGACATTTATCCCAGTCTTCCTTCCCACCAGGTCCAACGGTCCAGGTATCCACCCTTCTCAACGGGACTGGGCTTCACAACGGGACTTGGCGTCACAACGGGACCACCTAGACAGTGGGATCACAGTCCTGCTGCCACCCTGGCCTGTCTGACACCTCTTAAGAGACTTCTGCATGCCTCAAAAGCAGCAGCAGCAGCAGCGGGTGGGCTCCAATTAGGGTAGACATGGCAGAGAAAACCTTCCCGTCTTCATTTTAAATAAAGTACAAGCCCTCATTCTCCATCCTCCTACCTAGGCTCAGCCAAACTCTGTCCTCCTGAATGGGGACAGTGTACAACCTTAGCTTTGCAGTGTGATTTTTCATCTTGAGGAAACACAGAAGCTGAACCATTTCACTCGCCAACACAAACTATTGAGAAGGGCTCTGGTGACCCAGGAAAACTATCAAGAGAAATGGCTCCAAAATCCCTGCGTTTCTGGCATCGGAGCTGAACGTGATTGTGCGTGTTGCATATCTCACCTGCAGTGTGTACAGTCCACTCTCATTGCAAGGAAGAGAAGGAATAACAAGTGTTTAGGGAAAGTCCTGCTCCTACTTACTGTATGTTAAAATAAAGCTTGCAAAAAAACCAAATCTCAATCATCAGAGTTGAAAGGGTTTGAAAATTGAGGTCTCATTTACCAAAGAGCAGGTGAAAGAGAGGAAGGAGGACAGAAATATTGGTCTTTTTTTTTCTTTTGCTTTGTCAAAATGCATCAATCAGTCCCAGAAGGGCTGTTTCTACCTAGTATCATTTTTTTGTTTAGATACTCATTAACTGTCAAGTCTCTGTCAAGACTGTTGATAATGATCATGGTTTACAAAATGTCCAACACAGGAATCAAAGCAAGAGCTTCAACTTGTTCCACAGTGTTCAAAGACCAATATAGTCAACAGTGTCAACTCTTGCTTGTAAATGACCCCAGTGAGCTACAAATCACCTACAACAGTAACACCTCCCCCCAGTAAACCAGGCTGGCCTAATAGCCTATCTCCAGAGCAAAAAGGACCACGAGCAACCAGGTTCTGCAGAGGAAATCATGGGAGATCCTATGGGCAGGAGATATGCCTAACCCAGCTCCACCAACCTGTGACCAGGCTGCATGTCAAGCCCCTGACCTGGAAGCTCTTTCCAGCTTCCTAAGCCAAAAGCCACCTTCCACATACCTCATTACAGAGAAAAAACTCACTTCCTAAGGCCACAAAGCACGTGAGCAACTCGCGCAGGAGAACAGGTTCAGCTCTGAAGGTTATAGGAAGAAGCAGAAGACGTTATCAAAAACACGACCTCATCTCTTGCAACATCTGCCTGTAAAAAGCAGCTGTCTTATTTCAAATGTTGCCTTATTTCCAGGCAGAAGGGCAAAATCTGAGCCTAAAAGCAGCCTCCAGGCGTGAACACAACTTTGGTCTGGGGGCTTCTCTGTCCCCAGCCTGCCAAAACATCTCCCTTCCAACACACCTTCTGCTCCTCGCTTCGCAGCGAAGCTCCCTGTGGGACCACCGTGCGACCAAGCTACCAACCAGACACACAGGAGCCCTCCTCCACTCCCGGTGCCACTTTGGAAAGCTCTGAAGACCTCACTCACCATCCAGCTCCTCCACGGAGATGTTGGCTAGCTGCTCGCTGTCACTGCCGGCAGAGAGCGACCGGTTCAGATAGTTGCCTTTGTACAACAAGCCAGCTGTTACATGGTGGAATGGCATCTTCTCCCTGGGAAGAAGGCAAAAGGGAAGAGAAAGGCTTATTTTAGTTATTTGCTTTTGCTTTTTTTGTTTTCCCCCCCAAAACAACAGGGAACACAGGCTGAAGTCAAGTGCACGACTGAGAGATTGCAGTTTTTACCTAGTGTCTTAAAACGGGAGCTAAAACAAGGACAAAAAGAAAATTAAGCATAAAACAAGACTTAGTGGAGACAGAAAAAAAATATATATCCTAGAAAAATATTCTCTAGAACCAATATTGCAGAGATTTGCGATCGTGTAATAATTGCATGGTTTGCAAGAGTCACAGGTGCCAGAAGCAAGACTGTCCAAGCCGTGCAAGGGTCCAGACCCCAAGGGTCTCAGATCCCACTCCCGAGCATCTAAATCCTTCAGATGGTTCAAACGCCCTGATCGGAGCATCAGTGCTCGAGGAGATGCACATCACGCCAGCGCTTTAGATTTGGACTCCAGTGGCCCTTGCTGAGAAAAATTCCCATTTTAATTTCGTAACTGTGACAGTTAAAGAAAAATGCTGCTCACTGGGAGACTAGCAGCAAAGTGTTTGCAAACTTAGCAGGTACAAATACCGCAGTCTGGTGAAGGGCAGCCATCTGCACAGACAAAAGTGGAAATTACTGTCAGCATCACTTACACATTGATTTAGGATACACAAGAAAGAGGCAAGTTTGCCAAAGTCAGTTGAAATATTAAGAGGAGGATTTGTCATCCCCTTGGCTGGTTTCAATCAGCGCAGCCCCATCATAGGCCTATTGCATTTTAGACTGTAAATTCGCAACAGATATAAATCAACAGAGTCAACAGATCTACGCAGACATCAGCTGAGGATCTGGCCCAGAGCTTCCCCAGAAACTGGAAAGTGGCCAGGACACATTGGGCAGTACAGTTTGGAACAGACCATTAATAGGAATTTATATGGCAAATTTGGCAGATCTATTTTATCCCAGTGGGGGGGATATAGCACCTTTAGAAACAAACTCCAAGGACGTTTTCCCTACAGCCGTGCCGGGATATCAGCTCACTTTGCCATGGAGAGGTAAGTGCCACCTACTGAGTCATCCTCGGCGACAACAATAAGGATGATCTGGCTTTTACACGGCCATATGTTCTTACCACAGTCAATAAAACAAGTGTATATACACGTATTAATTCTGTAACAAATGACTTCTTGCCTCATTGAGTTAGAAAAACTCTAACAGACCTGCACAAAGAGCTGAAGCAACCTCAAGACACAGGGAAGGGAAGCAGAAAAGCCACAAGGTTTCTCTCGCATTACTCAGCATGTACCTAGAGTTTCTTTTGCAGTAATTATGTAAATAAATCCTAATCTTAGTTTTAAGTATTTTTATTTGGGAGCCAGTTTCTCCAGCAGCACGTTAGACACTGTAAACAAGGTTTTCTTTTTCATTAAGCATATCTGCAATTTCCCAGCACTTACCAATTAATGCATTTCATTCCAAGACCCTGCTCCGCGCTACCAAGACGGTGTTGCACCTACCCATAGAAAGGCACATAGCAGATGCCAACTTGGGTGCTACTCTAGGTCCTGACAAGCTGGAATGGAGAAACTTTTCCAGTATTTTGCACGATCTTCATAGCTTCCCATCCCACAATAAAGGATCCACACAGTAATTGACCCCTGATTTTTATCCACAATCACACGTTGTCGTTACATGTAAGGGTCATTGCACTGATGTTCAAAACCCTATCAAAGCAGAAAAGAGGTTTAAAACACCCCCCTACAAGCTCTCACGGGGGCTTGCCCTGCAGACCCAGTGTGCTGGGGAGCCCCTGGTCTGGAGGATGGAGCAGGAGGGCAGGATGCCAAGGCAGGGCTGGGACCAGCCTGCACCAGCCCCCTGCAACTCACAGGACATGCAGACCCTTGCAGTAGGTGGCTGATTTCACCCAGCTTCTGTGCACAAGTGCAGCAAGAGCAAGTCTTGCGCTTCTGCGTGCAAAGGTTTATTTAAGTCTCCCCCCAAATCCTCTGGCGGAGCTTTTGCTTCTACCACCACTTAAAACCCATGACAACATCCCTCCCCTGAGGCTTGAGGAGCTTGAAATCAGCTCCCACTTGGGACGCAGAAGAGTATTTTAATATGGGGTTAGGGGAGGGAATCCCACACTACACCATAGTGAGAAATCCTGGATTTAATTCCACTGCATGAATACGACATTTTAAAAATACTCCAGTATTTTTCACAGGAAACTCTGTAGAGCCTTGGGAATTTAGGATGTCTCAGCTTGCTTACAGTTTTAAGAACAGATACTAGGACCAAAACCAGCATCAGCTCCCAAGCCAGACATCTACACCGGTGTGCAGAGCTGCCCTTCAAGAGCATTCAGCAGCTCAAACCTCCTGCAGAAGCAGCCTGTGCTACTAAAATGGAGCAGGCTCCGGTGGGAGAAAATGGCAAAAACTGGATTTCCTTGTGGGAAAACTAGCCAAAATAGCAGCAGATTTTGAAACACCAAGAGCTTAATGAAAATGCACTGGGAATCATTGTCTGAGACACCACGCTCCTTATGCCCTGTCCCAAGGACTTCACTGGAATGTCTGTGCTAGAAACATAGGAACCTTCAGCGCGGCCGTGGCTGCTCCTTCCGATGCCAACTTAGACTTTTGTTAATTCCAGGCCATGGGGGAAAGTGGTTGCTCCAGGATGATCCATTCTCCCCACTCCCTGTGCAGAGGGGAGCCCAAAAGACCAAGTCCCGTGTTCAAAGACCCCAGGAGCTCCCCAAGCTCACCGTGGTTGAAGCCAGTCTATAAGCAGCCCATAAGTCAGGCTTATAGACTGCAGTCCCGTACAGACTGCAGGCTGGTTTGTACTCCTTTGGTGCAGCTGATGGGAAGCAGCTCCGAGACAGCCACACGCTCCCACGCTGGAGGCTCCCGGGGGCACAGGGAGGCTGATGCTCCTCCCCATTTCCAGGCATCGGGTCCATGGCGAGGTGCCCACGCTGGGCAGGAACAGGGACGATGCCCCAGCTTTTGCCCCACTTGAAAGCCGTGCCCTAAACCCCAGCACTCAGCAGCAACGTTCACTCCCCATCCCTGAGCAGTCACAACAAACGTATTTTTCCACCAGCAAGCTGCAGAGTAAAGGAGTTTTTTTCCAAAGGAACAGTGGGATTTTGAAGCAACAAAATCTCCTTGAATAATACAAAAACATTGACATTTAACCAGAAAACCTCAAACAACCCGTGAACGTGCCTATGGAAGTGTTACCATGGTACCTTGCCAAGGCTCCCGTCGCCGCGCCAGGCTCTCCAGCAGGCTGCAGCCCCCGTAACGCCCGGCGGCAGCACTGCCAGCCCCCTTCTGCATCCGAGCACAAATACGTTCACCAAATTAGAAGATGGTTTGTAAGTGCTTTGCCGTCAGAAGAAGGGTAGTTATCCGAGGCTCACGCGCCTGGGCTCTCTGTGGTTTGCTTTCTTCTTCAGCCCTTCTGATGTGTTTTCAAGCGTGATTGAAAATCCATCTGAGTGTTAAACGGGAAGGTTCAGTTTAAGTATCAATGGGCGAGATGGAATCAGGATCAATTTGTATCGATCCTGGACGTGCCTCGGTAGTTATGACTTTGGAAAATATTTCTCACTAACCTCTTCACATGCAGCACAAGACGATGCCCAAGAGCCCTGGCCTTTATCCCTGCCGTAGGCACTGACGCCTCTTGTGCTGCTGGGGGTTGTGCTGGGCCTCGGGCATCTGCCTCCTCCACTAGCTGCAGTCTCCAGGGCATCCCCAGCCATGCCAGCCCTAGCAGAGCCCTACGGGGCACACCAAGAATGGGCCCAGCCATGGCCTCGTGGTCCATACAGGGACCAGGCAGAAAGGATGCTAGACACGGGGACCTGATAGACCTGAGATCGCCCATAAAATTGCATGAAACAGGGCAGAGGGTTGAGGCTGAGAGCAGGGGAAAACACATGCACAGGGGCAGAAAAGACTGTGCAGTCCAAGAGCACGGGCTTCCTGTTGTAGGGAAACTGGCCTCAGTAAACACACACTCACATACACATAGGCAACGATGCAGAAAAGCCATGGAGTGACCATATGATGATAGGAAAAGCAGAACGATAAGTTGAAAGTCCTCCAGCTCTGATTTAAAACCCTTTAAAAAAAAACCCAAAAACTTGTCAAGTATTGGTGTTAAAGATATCGTCTACCTGGACTGAGTGACAAGAGGATATCTAAGGCAAATAAGAGCAGAGTCTTATGAAAAAATTTCCCTGTTTTCCCCGGAGGTGAAAGATTACCATGAGTTCCTTGGGCAGGATGTGCAATAACTTGCACGTTGTAACCGGATCCAAAGGGAAGAGCAGAGCAAACAGACTCCTCTGTATCACTGGAGAAATTCTGAGACCATTTGATCCTCCGTGCTCTGGGCAAGACACACCAGTCAGGGCAGCCCTCCCAGAGTTTTCATTGCTATTCTGATACTTCATTGCTGCCCATGAAAGAGTCGCTTTCCTCTGTCCCAAGGAGACAGAAACAACTAGGGGTCATTGCGAGCCCATGATCTCTGGCACAGAAGCAACTTTGCTGGACTAAATCCACACATCTCTATGTGTAGCCGATGTATTTAAGGGAAGGCAAGTCAAGCATTTTGCTGCAGACACATGGATTTTGGCAAAATCTTTCTGCTAGGAAGAGCACTGAGTGACTTTGTCCCTTATCACCTGCAATGCTAGCAAGAGGTTTGGAGATTTTTTTTCACTTTGTGCAAAGACTATTCACCTCAAATTCTGCAGGAGACCAGGCTCCCAAAGGGAAGCCTGAAGGGCCCAAAGAGTCTCATTTTGGCATGGGGAAGAGATGCACATTGCGAGCTCTGTAACGAGGTGTGAGGATCTCAGCTCCTGCATGAAAAATGCAGAAGTCTCCTTTAATCAGTCTCAACTCAGGTGCATAAAGAGACATGGGAAGGACAGTGCATGCAGGCAGATGGCTTTTTCTGGAGTTACAAAATCAATACAAGTGGGTCTTGGAAGGGCGCCTTGGGATCAAGAAATACAAGGTCTGGTACACAGGAAGCCTTAAAAGGAAAGCCCTGAAATAGATCCTCGCAGGGAGAAAAATCTATGGGGAAGTTTGTGTTTTCTGCCTATTGATACCAATAAAGCTGAATCCCCTGGAAGAGACACACAGCCATATATTTGGGCTATATATCAACAGATCTATCGCAGGAGAAGTAAGACAAGAGCTTTGCCTGCTCCCAGCTCTCCACTGTAGCTCACACGCAGCAAACACTCCTGGTCATTTGGGGAAGCCACATTTCCTCAGGCTGTAATGCAAAGCCATGGGGCTGAGAGTGCAAATGTGCCCCAATGCTCCCTCTGGAAGGGCTTTTCTTTTCCTGATGGAAAACAGTACTCCCATTTCTGGGAGCTGGGCTGCTCATCGGAAGCTAGACCCAACATAAGCACCTTGCTAAGGGTTGCTTCCAAAACCCAAGTCCATCCCAGATTCATTTCACATCTTTTGTAAGGAGCTATTTACTGCAAACAGGAGACCTTTGTCTGCACTGCACACACATGAAGTTCATCTGGTAGTGCAGGTAAAAACTAAAACTGGTCCCTAACAGAGCAGTTTAGGCCTTGACCCTCCATTCCCACGTGTCCACCCATGCTTACCCACATAGTACAAGACATTCATTCTGCACATAATGATTTGAGGGTTGGACTAGATGATCCCCAAAGGTCCCTTCCAACCTCAATCACCTGTGATTTGTTGGCCTGAACTGCAGGAGATATTGCCCTATTCGAGGCAACAACCAAGAGAATGGGAAACTATCCCTTTGCTTATAGATACTGGGATGTTAGCAATAAAGCTCCCAGTGATGAGCGCTGAGGGGAAGGACTTTCCAAGCACGAAGCCATCTTCAGTATCTACAGATGTAACTAGGAAAGAATCGGCTCCTCCAAAAGGTAGAAAACAAGACCTGAGTGACAAGCCTAATGGGCACAGTTCCACAGAGGCCCTTCACGAGCTAGAAAACTTCCACACCAGAGGACTACAAAGCGGTAGGAGGCTTCAAACGGTTTTCTCCCCCACACGCTCGCACCTTCTCCGGGAAACTTGACAATTAAAACCAAGAGGAAGGTCACTTTAAAAGAAACCAGCTCGCTAAACAACTGTGAAACTTCAAAACTGGCTTTGAATTCTGCACGGCAGAAAGGAGGCGACGAGGATGCCAGGTCAAGTAGAAAACATTCGCCTTCCCTTCCTGAATACTGAGCATGAACATAATAGGACAGCTTTAAGTCATGGCTGTTATTTATTTATTTATCTATTTATCTATTTATTTATTTATTTATTTAAAGTACGGCCTACACTGATCCTCAGCTTAGTCAGACAGCAGAAGGGGACTGCAAAGACTCGACAGCTCCACATCCCCAGGGCTAGCTCATCACTAGGCAAGCATATGCAGACCCTTTCCAAACCAGACCTACGTATGGCCTTAACCTACACAACTAAGGAGCCACAATAAGGAACTCTGCAGCGTTTCATCCCTTCGCACAGGTTCGTGTTGGTTTGCAGACTCTTTTGCGGCCAGCAAAAGGTTTTTTCCCCTTCCTTCTCCTGTTTTCTTCAACAGAACTGCTTTCTGTTATCTCCGCTGCCCCAAACCTCTGGCTGCAGGGGTAGCATTGAGACAGGTGAGTCAAAAAGTTCCATCATCACAGGAGCTCACAGCTGTCTGCAAAGGCAGAGCTAACATTAAGAGATGAAACAGAACCCAACACACAACAGCTCTCTCTGAACCCTGCTCTCTTCCCTCCTCTAGCAATTTGTATGAAAACTGGAAAAGTAGCCAGCTGGGAAGAAGGGCTTTTATCTGCCCTGGGGGCTCTAGTTTGCACACACCGCCTGCCCGTGGCCTTCTGGAGCTTCGGCTCCTTTGCAAGACTACGAGGTCTATTGTGTGCACCAGCCAGGAACCGCAAAAAAACAAAAATAAAATGAAAAAGACTGTTCCAGGACATGATAGGAGTTTATGCGAGAAGAAATGCAGGCTACTAAAAAGCTCCGGAAACTAAAGGCGAAGTGCTTTCATGGCGGGGAGCTGAGGCTATAAAAATGCAGATTGGAAATTAAGCAAGAGTTTTTAATGGCAAAGGTGATTAACCGTTGGAACAAACTACCCGAGCGAGTGATGTATTGCTGTCTGGGAGACAAGACCAGATGCCTTGCTGGAGGACATGCTTTAGCCAGGCACAAGTTATGGAGCTTGGAATTGGCGTTAACTGGACGAAATCTAATGGCTTGTGATATACTGTTTTCCAGATTAGATGATCTGACACTCCCCATGGGCCGTAAAAATCAGGAGCCTGTGAATTCATCCCACGGGAGCGAGTGGCATCACCGCCTAGATAAGGCACATGCAGCTTCATACACAAATGTGCCTCATACACAAACATCCGATTTCTCTCTTTCTCAAATACTTAGCTCCTTTTTTTTCCAGAGTGGGAGAACACTGACACAGCAAGATAATACAGAACTAATTAGCAACATAGGATAATAAGATCCTTGCTGGCAGGATGAAGAATCTATTGCTGAGCTTTTTGGATGAAGAGACTATGAAAACTGCAAAGAAGTGTCACTCATGCACCTTTCATCTCCTCTAATGCACTTCTACACGTTGCCCTGGTCTGTTCAGTGTTTCCTCTTCCCCCAACAACTGCTGAGCGTTTGCTTATCAAGAGTGTCTTGAGGACAGTTTTCTGAGCATGCCTCTGTTCACTTACTCATGTCCAGTTCCCTTCATTTCAAACACATAAATCAGACATGAAGACATTATTAGAAGCGATTGCTGGCACCCCAGCACACTGAGCCAGCCTCCTGTTTAAGAAAACAATATACAATGGATTATTCATAACAGACTGAATGCGTCACAGATGAGTAATTATAAACATGAAGTATATCAATAATGACAATTTTTACAGCAGATTTAACAAAGTAGCACACTACAAATAGCCTGTTGGTTGGCTATGTACTATTAATGAAATGCCAAAACATTTAGGCTTTATAACAGGACAATTAATTACTCCCAATAAATGTGACTTGTGCCAGACCTCTTCTTTAAAGGAAGCTTTTGGACATCTGGTGAGGGTTCCTTTTTAAAAGCAATATCTGCTAATTCCTACAAAGTTCCCCAGGAGCCATGAGGACTGTAGCCCTCAACACAGAAATGAGACAGAAGACAGCTGAAGTGCTAAGGGTGACTATAACATTGCAATACCTTCAGGATAACTTTGAGTGGATCATAGTATAAGTGGCAAACCAAGAGATGCACAGAGCATCTCCCCACTCCAGACACTCGGGGCTCTTAGTTTCCTTATTAAAGCACCTTCCATTCAGATAAAAAGGCCCTATATTAAAAGAGGAACCAAACTGAAATGCCTCATCGTGCCTCAGCTGGGACGATCAGCCAACCCAAACACCTGCTGCCAACAAGAAGACCCCAGAATCACCAGACTAGATATTATTATTATTATTATTATTATTATTATTATTCACTATTTGGGGGCCAGCAGCAGGATATGATGGCAGATGGTTCAGCCCCTGCTGAGGTGGTGGCACTACGTTACGGAGAAAACTGGAAGCTTCATTTCTGTCTGGAAGCATAGGACACCCAGCACTACGGAAGAAGGCCACCGCAGCGTCCACCTACCAGGTCCACCTTATGTAACGCCGTGGTATTTACCCACCACGATGGCACTTAGCTGCCTCTGGGAAGAGCATTTCGCTTGACGTTGGCATTGCAACGACCTCCGCACGTGCTTCGCCATGGGCAGGAAGGGACCACCCCAAAGAGAAAGCCCTGGTGCTTCAGGGCCATAAAGTGCTTAAGCCCTCCCCGAAGCGAGCAGGATATAGCATGTGCTGGAATGCCTTGTCATCCAAGAGCTCAGTTCACACGTAACCAGATCCTATTGGGGCGAGACGCGCAGCCTAGGAAAGTCTGCACTTCTTTTGGGGCTACTGGTCTTTGGAGGATTATAGCAAAGCTGTTCCAAGAAATCAAAACGATCATTTCCTGGAGCACAGCCTTCAGCTCTCGGGGTGGCACAAATTACAGCGTTCTTATTCTTATTTCTGTATTTATTTGAAGGAAATGTACAACAGAAATCTGATGCTGGCGGTATTTTAAACTCATGAGCGCTCTGTAAACAAGCGAGATCCAGAGAGATTTGCATGTTTCTTCATGAAACATAAGGAGAACCACCACGACTGAATAATTGAAAACAGTTACGTAGACTTCATTTTCTCGTTTTTCCGGAGCTTTGCTCTTGTGCTGTCTGCTCGCAATCTTAATACCTGGCAGGGACAATCAGCTACTTGGAATCTCATTGACATAATAGATGGGCCAACAGGTCCCCATAAGGACCTACTGCCCTGGAGGAGGTCATCAGCATATAGAAAAAAGGAGAGGACATTTTTCTTCAGCTACAGTTATTAAGGGGTCAAAGCAGAGTGTCTAAGATCAAAGATGAATATATGTACATTTATATAAATATATCTCCCAGAGAACACATACCACCGTGACATCTTTTATAGCCTCTTTTATCTAGACAGGTCTTCAAACTCCTTGCAAAGCTTGCCATTTAGTTGTCCAAATACAGTGTCCAGGTCCTCAAGCGCATGTCCCGGGGACAGAGGTCCCCCAGGGGCTGCAGCCACCACGAGAGCCAACGGTAAAACTCCAATTGACTTCCCTGCGAGGAGCCACGAGCACCCGCAGTGCTCCCTCAGGCCAACGGACAGGGAAACCCTTCAAAACGGCCACTGCATCTACGCAAACACCCGCGCAAACGGAGAGGAACAAGCAAGACCTCGTTCGGGAGGATCAGGCCGAGTGCAGCTCATCAGCTCCAGGGAGGCTCTGCCCTAGTGACCTCTTGGCAGAATCCGGCCCTCGGCGGGACACGACCACGAGCGCAAGGAGAATTTAGTTTAGAGAGGAACCAAGCCAAACTGGAGTTTGGAAAGAAGCCAAATGGGACGTCGATGGCATCCTTGTGCCCAGCGAGGGGGCTCGAGGGATGCCCAACTTGAATAAATGTGGGTTCCCTCTCACTTTCTGGTTTAATCTGCTGGCACCAACACAGAAGGCCCCGTGGGACGCATGTGCACAGCCAGGGTGTCTCTGCACACCCGAGGCCACCACGCTGCCACCGCTCCATCCCACGGCAGGGACCTCTCCCCGCTTCCACACGCGAGGGACCCCGGGCAAGCCCGGCGTGGGTTTGGCTTATGAGGCCAAAGCGCGCGATATCGACAGCGGCTGCATCTGCAAATAACCAGGAGCGCTCTGCGGGATGACTGCCCACAGACACCACGGAAAGAGCCACCAGGGAAGAACGGGCGCCACGAGGGAATCACGGGAGGGAGAGGAAAAGCGCCGGCTCGCAGAGCTCCAGTCCAGCAGCCACCCTGCTGCTTTGCAGACGCGCTGGGTGCCCGTCGACCACGGTGGCCACTGGTGTCACCCCGCGTGACACCGGTGCACCCGGGGCGGCAGGACGGCAAAACACGGCGGTGAAATGCACGGGGCCGGAACCCCATCCCCGATAAACAACCCAACAGTTTTGTACGAGAAAGGGAGGTTTCCTGCTCGAAAGCCTCAGCCCCGAGCAGCCTCGATGCCGACACGCAGCGCGGACGTGTCAGGTTTTCTTTTATCACGCCGTAAAAATGGATATGCAATTATGCCCACTAAGCCTACACAAGCAGATATTAAGTTTGAGGAATGAAAGGGCAGTTTTAGAGCCGCCCACAGAATCGCTGCACAGTTTTCCATGTCGTACCCGTGGACTTCAGGTTCAACAGACTAAATCCACACTGTGATTTTAATTACCGTTGTTTAATGCCTTTATGCTGAGACGTATTTTTACATTTTGGTGCTTTTATCGAAGTAGGCTGCACTTAATTAGAAGCAGCACCGCAGATCAGTTTGTTTTTCTTGCCCTCTTTTCAAGATAGCCCAAGAACTATTGCATAGTGCTCCGCATTTACTCGAGTTTCTTGTTTACACTTCTAAGGCTGACCACATTCGCAGGTTAAAAATACAAGAACTACCTAGTTCTGCAAAGCTCCTCTCTAGTTATCAGCCCCTTCAGTTAACAGCAGAGCTAACTAATATATCCCAACTGCCTCCTGTATAACAGTGAGTGAAAGCAACTTGGTATCGCTTATGGAACCCCTTAAAAAAATCATTTTTGTTTACGTTAAAGCCACCTGACTGAACTGAAAGCTCCCAAAGGCATCCTGCATTCCCGATGCACTCTGAGAAGCCCCCGCCTGTCTCGTTTTACACCCCCTAGCACATCGCCTGCCGTATTTCACGCCGAATCAATGAAGTTATATGTGCAGGAATCGACTCAAATGATGCTTGCTGGTGTTTCTAATACAAATAGTTCCTCAATGGGTGTTTTACTCAGCTGACAGTAACTCTGGAAGGCAGAGCATGCACAGTGCTACCATACCCCTCCCGGCCGAGCAACGAAGTTGGCTCATTTAAGGCAAAACAAAGCGAGAGGGCTTGCATTGCATTGCGACTTACAGAGCACTGTGTTCGGGAGGCTGCACTAGCTGCATGGGACCAGCCATCAACGTGCAGCGAGGCTGGGGTTTGTTCTGCTGAAGGAAAGCCCGGACAAGCGGCCACAAAAAACGCTGTTTATAGAGCCACCTCCAGCTATATGTATATATATATATATATATATATACACACACCCCTATATACTGTGACAGGGTAGGAATCAGCCGCATCAGCATAATCCCAAAGCACGTTAGGATTGGCCAAAACCTGCATGGTAAGGAAGCCGGAGAGAGGGAAGGTGAGCACGGCGCGGGGAGGCACGAGCTGCTGCCGACACCGCCGGGCTACGGCACGAGAGGACGCAGCTCGTTCTAAACCAGCCTTCGTCCAAACTCCTTTTTTCCCCCTCTCTTTAAGGGGGTCTTTTTGGGAACACAGAGCTGTTCCCAGGGAAACCCTCCCATCCGGCGGCGCCCGCCCTGCCCGGATCCCACGTTGTGGAAAAGTTAGGAGGACGCGCGGCGAGACCCGGCAAGGTGTCCGTGGGGCCCGAGCCGGCTCCGGCACACCGCAGCCCTCCCACAGGGCCCTCCCCGCGGCCCTTACGCCGCCCCAAAGTCCTGCATAGGGCCGGTTTGGCCCCCATCCGCCGCCCTCCCTATCCCCACACACGCATGTGGGAGCCCGCCGGGAGACACGCAACCCTCTCCGGGGAGCCAGGGCGGGTTATTTAGCTGGAGGTCCAGCCCTGTGCCAAGGGGACCGTTAAGGAGCTGCTGAGATTGGGAAGCAGAGGAGATAAAGCCTCTCCTTCCAAACACAAGGGCGGAAAAAAGCATTCCCCGAAATAAGCAGGCACGCACACTCCAGATGGGGGAAGAGACACTCGCAGCCCCCTTCTCCCTCCCCAGATGCACAGTCAGCTCGAATATTCTTTGGGGGGAAAAAAAAAAAAATAAAATATGGCATTGGGAATTCTTACCTCGTGAAATTTATATCCCAGGCTGCCCGGACCTCTACAACGCCAGGCTTTCATTGGGCATTTGCAAGGCCAGAGCAGCGGATTATCTCAGGTCATGGAAGTTTACAGCCATACGCAAAGAGAGAAGAGAAGGGGAAAAAAAAAAAAAAAAAACCAACCACCCACGCCACAAAAAACAATATGACCCATGTGATATCCTTGCAACGATAGTCTCATTACAAAAAAAAAAGGGGATGAGATGAAGGAGGGGTTTCTACTTGCTCTAAGGCATCATATGGAGCTTAATCACAGGCGGTTACGTATATGGCTCTTTTGGCCTTCAATCAAGTGTGTCGTTTCGGTGGCAGCTGCCTACGTGATGTAAGCAACCTGGGTGATGCGCCGAGTTGCCAATCACAGCCGCGTGCATCGATTCCACAGGCGAACAACAGGGCAACGCTCCTGCCCGCGGAAGCCAGGGATGCGGCTAGAGCCCGGCACGTGCAGCGAGGGGAAGGGGAGCCCACGCGTCCCCTTCAGCAGAGCTACGGACGAGCACAGACCCCAGCAACCCTCCCCACGGCCCGTGCTGTTGCACCGTCCCTTCCTCACGGAGCCCCTGTGCATCACGAGGGGTCTGTATCACGGGAGAGGCGCCTTGCAACGTGCCCGGCGAATCAGCACGATGCGGTACGCTAAGGATGCTGCTGCTGCTCTGGGCAAAACGGGGCAATTTGGTGGGTGGAAAAGGTCTGAGCTGCTGGGGAGGAGCAGGGGAAGCATCACACTCGGGACACGAGGAGAGCAGGGGCAGCTCGGCCTGCCTTAATGCTCCCCTTTTGCTCCGCAGCTGGGTAAATCAGGAGGCACCCTCTGCAAATTGCACGTTAAACCTGGCGGTCGAAATGGGATGTGAACTAAAATGAAGCAATGCTGAATACATTAAACCTATTCCTATGCACAGTGTGGCAGGCAGGACCCGCGCCGGGAGTCTTCTTGCTGATGACAACGGCATCAAAGTAGGAGTTGGGGGCCAGATCCTGCCATCAGGTGCATTTGTTGATTTTGATGGCTTTACTAGGACCTGCCTACCCCAACATGCTCTTCTTAGCATGGGATCTTCCTTCTTACCTAACTCCCTGCGGGCAGGGCACCGCATAGGCACAAAGTCATTATTACGTTACCCACGCTATTAAGGAGAAGAGGGCCCAGAAATCATTTAAGCAGAAGGACTCTCTGCAGAGCAGAAGTGATGTTACCCTGCTCCGTGGCAACTTGCGCGCCTCTCCCCACGCACATGTGTACGCACACAGCAAGCAAATAACAATAATAATAATAATAACAGCATCCAAAAGCACCGCGCGGGGTGCGTGGGACCAACTACTCCTGCGAGTGAGTGGAGGGAGGGAGGGAGGGAAAGAGCAAGACGGGGTGGGGGAGCGGATGGAGCGGGGGATGGAGGTAGGGAGGGATGGATGGAGGGAGGGATGGAGGGAGGGATGGGGGGTGCGTGGGGCGGCCGCGCGGCTCCCCCCGCTCCGCGGCCCCGTCCGAGCCCCCGCCGGCTCCGCCGCGGCCAACAGGTCGGAGCCGCCTCGTGGCGACCCTCGCCGGGCGCCCCGGGGAAGGGGCCGCGGCGGCGGCGGCGGCGGCTCCCCCCGCGCGGACTCACTCACCTCTCCACCAGCCGGCTCCGCCGCCACAGGTTCGCTCGGCTCCGCTCCCCCCTCCAGATCGCTCCTGGGCGAGTTATTCAAAGGCAGCGGA
>PTEX01000259.1:528903-711288 GCA_003342815.1 Eudromia elegans | reverse complement strand
GGGGCCGCGGGCGCGGAGGGAGGCGCCGCCCCGCGAGCCCCCCTCGCCCCGTCTCGCTCCGAGCCGGCCCCGCTCCGGAGCGGTGCCGAAGCCCAATTGGTCTGCGCTGGCTTAGAGGACGCGAGGGGATTACGAAGTGGGGCTGGAAGTTCAGCCCTTTGCAGGTATAAAGGCAGGTTGGGGTGCAGGAGGTCAGGGGGAACTGCTCTTTTCTTAAGAAAAAGCATCAGAACAAAAGAAAGCCTGAGCATCTCCAGTGCTCCTACGCATGCAGGGAGGTGTTTGCATGACGCCCTCCTGGGCATCAGGCCTGGAGAGCCCCCGGAAGCTCCGGCAGCGCTCCCGCAATCCCATAGACATCGTGCGGAGACGGGGGCCTTTGGAGCGCAGCGTCAGGTTTGCCTTTCCAAGGCATTTCACTCGCATCCTGCCCTAATTGTACTCACCTGACGCTAAATCCTTTCACCAGGAGGTCCCAGCACCTCCAGAGGGGCAGAGCAAGTGCCCAAAGGAGCAGAGTTCCCCCAGCGCCTCGGGCTTCACGGCCGAGATGCAGCTGACCTGGCTGGTAGGGAGGAGGACCCTGCTCCTCACTGGGGTCCTTTCCGCTGCCGGCTCTCCGGCCTTCCTTTGCCCTCCCTGGATGTGGCAGGGGCACGTGCTCTTTGGAGCGCTGCCTGGTTTTGTCATCCCCACGGAGGGGGAAGGCAAACAAAGGCAAGCAGGGGCTGAGGAGCACCAGAGCAGCGTCCGCCCAGCGAGGTGGGATTGAACTAGAAGGCAATTCGGACTAAAGAGGTGAGGAAACAGCCTGATGCCAAAATCAGTTGGCTGCAGAAGAGGTTCCAATGGGAAGCCAACATTCCAGTCAACCGGAGCGGCCTGCACTGGGATCGGGCCTGGAGAGCCCCTGGAAGCTCCGGCAGCATTCCCACAATCCCATGGGCATCGCGTGGAGACGGGGGCCTTTGGAGCGCAGTGTCAGGTTTGCCTTTCCAAGGCGCTTATCTCGCATCCTGCCTGAGTTGTACTCGCCTGACGCTAAATCCTTCCCCCCTCCACCATCTCCTTCCTTCCTTCCAGCCTGGTAGGTCACAACTTTCCCCACATTGGGATTTTACCAGCAGAAGGAACCTGATCCACCAGCTCAGGAACCAGAGGGAGAGGGATTATTTTTATTTTCTCTGCTCCCCACCCCTTTTCCTCAACTAGAAATCCAATCTCCATCCATATCCAACCCCTCTCGCTTCAGCCAGCTCCGCTGCACTGGCCAAACCCTGGATTTCTGCAGCCCCTGGCGCAGCCAAGGCTGAGCTTGCCACCACATCTCCGATGCAGGGATCTAGGACCCCTTAGGTCCATTTTAAATCCTTAGGGGTGTGCAGGCCTGGCAACATCCTGCTGTTTTTCCATCTTGTACTATTTACCTACCTGTGCTCAGCGAGAAGGTAATTCCTGTTCTGGCAACAGAGCTGTCAGTAGCATCCGCAGAGGAAACAGAGGCTGCCTGCGGTGCTGCTGCATCAGGGGGACGCTTGGATCCAGCTCTTTGCATCCTTCTACTTGCCATTTATTTTTCTTTTTCTTTTTCCTTTTTCTTTTTCTTGTGCAGAAACACGTCTCCATGCAGCTCGCTTCCCTGCATCTGGGCTGCTTGCAGGAATAAAACAGGGGCAAAGGCCCTCGGCTGCATCATTCCCTTTCTCCAGCTGCATTTCCTTCCCTTCAACCCTTGAAGATGTTAACGGCCAGAATGGTCCACAATTAACAAAGGCTCCCACCCTTCGTGGGTGAAAACCTGAGCTGGAAAGCCAATTAGTGTTGCATACTGATTCCCAAAGGTTAAAGAACCAAAATCTTATTTATCCCTGACTTTATCCAGAACCTCTCTCATGCCTCCAAATCCACGTGCACCTAAAGGAGATCAAACACCAGCCCCTTTCTCCTTTAGCGTCTGCCTCTCAGGCTACAGAGCTCTCCCACCGTCCCCTTTTTGAGGATCTGTTCCCTGTGCCAAGCCTAGGCACGGGGACCGGCAGCTCCCCAAGCAGAGGCGGCCGCAGGGGGAAGGAGACGGCTCCCTCCAGATGGACAGCGCGACGTTTGCATTACGCCCCCCCAAAATGATAGAGCAAGAGACAATATAATAGTAACGTGACAAAGCAGCACACCGGAGAAATTATTCAGGGCAGGCAAAGCTGTTGTTAGAGCCCTGCCCGCTGGGGACCGGTGAGGGTTGCCACCACGGCGCTGAGACGTCGCCCGTAGCGAGGGGATCACGGCTTGGTGCAATTGGTGCAACCAAACTGAGCGGTCCTCAGATAAGGCCGACCTCCACTGACGTTCAACAGTTTTGCTCCAATCACGACGGCCCCCCCTGCAAATAAACCTCCAAATAGCGCCAAGGTCCATTCCAGGGATGAGAGCTCGGACTAATCCCCACCACGCTGGGAGATCTTTAATCACCTGCCCAGGCCTGTTTTAGAGGTCCCCGGAAATGCACGTTCTACCACCAAATCGGTCTCACAAGTAGGATAAGGGTTTTTTTTTAAAAAAAAAAAACTTTTCATAGTGCTTAATTTCGTGCCATTATTTCTAATTAAGCACTTTGTAAAAGGCATACAATTGCTCCCTAGCCTGAATTTTCATATTCTTTTAATGACAGTTAATTATACTGCAGGAATAATAAAAAATAAATTTTTATTTTTTTCTCTGGCTTCTTATTCAGCTCACTTTTATCCTGGATGGTGAGTTCTGAAGTTTAATTTGCACATTTTAAAGCTAAATTTCTATACTATATCATTGCCAAGCGAGCTGCGCTCAAGGACTTGCCATAGTTGAACACAGCGTTTATGGTACCTGCCAACCTATTGATCCATGGATTGATCGGTTGTTTGGGAGAGGCCTGGGAATGGGCCAGCTGAAGCCCAGAGAGACCTAAGGGAAAGGGCTCTCAGCTCCTCGATGGGACAGGCTACGACATGGACCTGGGCTGGTTCTACTGCCCTTTCCATTGAGGAGGCAGCAGGGTGCTGGTCAAGGGAGCTGAAAGGTGCTCAAAAAGGCCTAAAG
This sequence comes from Eudromia elegans, assembly GCA_003342815.1. Classification (NCBI taxonomy): domain Eukaryota; kingdom Metazoa; phylum Chordata; class Aves; order Tinamiformes; family Tinamidae; genus Eudromia; species Eudromia elegans. The sequence continues at coordinate 708,216 of PTEX01000259.1, read as the reverse complement.
CTGCTCAAAATCCTTGTGCAAGTTAGACCCTACACTAACAGTAGGCTTGGGCCACACTAATCCTGGCAGACTCATGTCTCCAACCCTACCATCTGTCTGGATCCAAGGTTTCATCTCAGCCTATTAGAGAGATTGGGGCTGGCTGCAAACATCAGATGTAGGCATGGGTTTGGCACGCATCCATCCCTTCCCTGCTGTCTCAAAAGCCAAGATTTTGATTCAAGCTCATCTGCAAACGCTAAAAAACACTTCAGTTTTGCAACAGAGTCCACCCTTAGCAGAGTCCATCACAAAACAAGACCTTTGGGGAGGAACAAAACGAGAACTCCTTTTAATTGCGTTATCTCAACAAACTAAAGCTATAGATAAATGCAATTACACCCACAAGAATCTGCTCACTCCCAAATGAGAATCTAAACACTTGTGGCTTAGCTGAGGCCAGCAGAACATACTGTAGAGACGAATGTACGTTTACCCTCCTCCCCACAAGCCAGCTTGATATCCTTGAGCTCCTGCAAGAGATTTCTTCTCCAAAACCAGCAGAAAAACCCCCATGTGCGAGAGAAAAGCACCTCCTGTTCATGTGTTTCAGCAGGCTGGCTTTGCTCTTCCTATTTACACAGGGAGATCTGGCACTCTACGTAGTAAAAACAGATAAGGCTTCAGCCCTTAGCAAGCCCACAAAAATAACACGCTGCTCCGTGCGGGCAACGCGAGGCAAACGAAACCTGAACCAGCCCCAGGAAACTCACAGTGAATTTCGGTAGGGAGATTTTCTGCTTTGTTTTGCTCTTAGAAAGATAGCCCTGTAATTTAATGACTCATGCGTTCTCCATCCTTTGTTGCTTTTCGTTTTCAACATCTTTAAACTGTTTGCGGAGCTCTTGCTTATTTTTAGACTTCCCATCAGTGAAAAGACACATTAGCTGGTTCAGAGGGAAAAAAGCTCCATTGAGACTTTTGCATTTGGGGTCGTAACAGGCAGATTTCCCCACAGCCAGATTTTGCTCTTTCTTTTGTAGCTCACTCCTGACCCGAGCAAGGATTTTCAGAGGAGCCAAGACTGGCTGTGACCCGTTTGCTGCCAACAAGGGCTTTTGGGCATGGGCTGAGATCTGTCCGGAGAGAGGAGGAAGAGGAGAAAGGCAGCAAGAAGCAGCAAAAGGGGGCACTCGCTAGGCCAGGAAGAGCAAACAGGAGCTCTGGGTGGACTGTTGAGCTCTCCTGCTCTTCAGAACGTCACCAAGTCTTGGGCCATGCCCAAAAAAGCCCCATGACTTGTGTCCTAGAGGTGGACTTCCAGTAGGTAGGAGGAGAAGAGCAGCATTCTCCAGTCCAATGTCACCCCGATCTGCTCCGTGCTGGGGCAAAGAACTACAAGGGACATTCGGGTTCTTTGGTGAGGTCAAAATAATTAAAACATATTTTTTCTTTGGAAAGAAAGAAAGATTTTATCTTTTTCCAGAAAACTGACCTTTCAAAAAAGAAAATGCTGTTTCAGCCAGTTGATAGATTTGGGGTTTGCTTTGTTTTATTTGGGTTTCATTTACAAAGCCTAACTTCTCCTTTAAATTTGCAGCTCGGATTTTTTTATTATTATTATTTTTAAAATAAAATTAAAGGAAATTTCAAAATGAAAAATGACTCTGTAGCCCTCAAAACGAGGCATTTCATTAAAAAAAAAAAAAGTGCCAAATGCTGCCTGCTTCTCGTTTTTTAAAATTTTCATTAAGTCAATCAACAAAGGCTGTCAAATGAAACCCACACGTTCACCAAACATCCGAGCCTCCAGATGTGCGTTCCTCCACCTTCCATGAGGGAGTTTGCAGCCAGGCATCACGGTGCCCGGAGATGACTCAGGGCAAGTGCCATGCCCTGAAAGGAGAGCAAGACCCCGTGACATCCTAGTGCAGGTAAGGGAGGAAGGGACACATCCCACTGCTCCGTGCACGAGGGGATGGAGCCTTCCTCAAAGGCACGGGCTGGTGCACAGCAGGAACCTCACTCACATCTCCAGACATGTCCTGTGCACTCCCTGCTTTGATCCACCAAGATAGCCTGGATGCTGCCACCACTGGCTGCCCTCAAGCCATGGATGGCACAGGGAGGACAAGTCACCTTCCCCATTGGCTTCCCCACAGCCCGGGCTCAGTCGCAGCGCTTCTCCATGCAGGCTGCCAAGCACAGAACCATCTCCCAAGCCCTGAAACGATAACGTTTATTTGGCCAGCTCCAAAGAGCATTTTCCAGGACACATTTGTAATTTTACTGAAAGCTGCAATCCTAATGGATGACTGGAAATATTCCACCGTTCCCTGGCTGTTATTTCACCCAAATGTCACGGACAGGTCTGAGATACCCACTCTTTGTTCTGCATCGTAAGACTCACAAGAAGGTAAGGAGGTGTTTTGCGGCTTGCATTTGTTGAGGTACATCCTGTCCTTTAATGTGGCTGAGATAGCGATCATATCACCACATCTATACAGCTCTTCCCATATACAACACAAACTACACAGTGATACAGTAATATAGCTACAGAGAGACAGACTATGATTATAGATCTCTATCTAGAATAACCATGACCCCAGAATAAAGCTCTTTGCTCCGCTCTGTTCCTGTCAGTCCCCAGCTTCATATCCACACGAGGCTGGTGCTCACCATCCTCTAGAAGAGCCACCACCGCCTCCCCATCACACATTTCCATGCAAGGTCCTGCTCCCTCCCTTATCCTCTCAAGCTTTTCCATCTTACAGTCAGCAGTAAGCTCAAGAAAGCTGTTTCGTCACTCCCTAAAACCTCAGACACCAGGAAAACCACCGGCAAGATCTCAGGCAAAACCCAGAATGAAGCATCACACGCACTCGCTGTTGAAGCAGGCAGGGAACAAACACCCGGCGGACCCTTGCCCATCACACCAAGGTGAGGTCCTCTCAGAGCAAGACCACATCATTGCTCTGCTCAAACACCCATGAGGTCCACTCAGTCTTTTATGGCTCAGAGAAAGCCCTTCTGGCAGGAGCTGCCTCGGGAAACAGGGCTCTCTCACGCAGACAGATAGCAACCCGCAAGGATAAATGTTTGCAGGCTGGAAGGTGGACAGTGTCAATAGGATTAGTTTGTTCAATTATTTATCCTGCCATATGCCCAGTCACTTAAACCACCAATGTGAGCCCTCAGCCGTGAACACCTGGCAAGTAGGTAAGTAGTATTCCAGTTTCTGGGTAGAATAGCTGAAGACAATAGGTTGATTTAATCAGCAAGTACTTGGTTCCCGGGATGATGTAGCTTTAAAAGAAAGTCTGAATACATTTTTTCCAAATTGAATCCTTTCTATATTACAGTTAGAATTCCTAGTACATGTATAACAAAGCAGGTACTAGGCAAATTCTTGGTGGATATGAGAAAAAACAAGCCCACCATGTCCTTCTGCTTGCCTGCAGGAGACAAAATCCTCATTTAGAAAACGTAATAAAAGTGTAATTCTCTTATAACTGCGTGCACTGTATAGTGTTTCCCTGGGAAAAAGAAAATGTAAATGACTGAAGTCCACCAGTGCCATCCAAAATGCACTTTTTTCCTCTAAGTATCTCAAAAGTATCAAAAAAGATGAAAAATATTAACGACTGCTAACAGCTGAAGCAGATGGTCTGCTGCGAATCCCCACAGCCTCGTGCAACTGTGAGTCAAGCCATTTTTCAAAGCAGTGAAAAAATCAGTTTCCAGCATTACCAGGTTTCCTTTTGGACTTTCCAGCTGACAACCGACAAAAGGGAAGGTTCGGTTGTACTGCAGAGCTCCAACCCAGACTGCCCAGGGTCCTCTCTTAATGTGAGCATACACGGTACGAGCACGTATGTTTTCAGCTCTCTGCAACTAGAGATCTTCCCTGGGATGAGGTTTCACTGAGATTTTAGCTAATGTCCATTTATGCTCTTGGATTTCCAACAGTCACATCCCTTGCCTGACACCAGCACCATCTCCATCATTGGCATCTTCCCTCCCTGCAAAATCCCAGCGATTGCAGACTTCGGTCACCTCCCCACCGAGTCCCCTGAGCACCCTCTCACCCTGTTGGGTTTTGGTACCCAACAACGCTCCCTCCCACCCCATCCTCCTGGCATGCTGGGTGCCCTCGGTAAGCATCCCCCCACAACAAGACGGTTTATCCACTGAAGGGAATAATTTGAGATTAGAAAGACACTTGCCAGGAGGGAAACTCCGGTTGCTCGCTTCTCTGTCGTGGTTCCTCCTTCTCCCCAGGAGACTTGTCCCTTTGGCCACCTTCATGCTCCGGCTGCCCCTCTCCATGTTCTTCTATCAGCCCCATCAGGCAGATGAGACGGCAGGTTCTGGGAGATGTGTGAGCACATCATGGGGACATCAAAGCCAGCAATGTGACTCTGTAAGGAGTTGACAGAAACTTACTGCACATACTGTACCAGTTTATCATTTATTTAAACTCAATCTTTCAATAATTCATGCCAGCCTTTCACTGCGTAGCAGGACAACAATGGCAGGAGCACAGCGACACAGGCAGTGAATAACCACATCTGGAACAGATGTTCAGTTCTAAATAAAAGCTGGGCTTACAGGGAATGTTAAACGCCATGGGAATAGTGTGCATTGGGACACAGCCCTGCTCCTTCCAGGGGGCAGCGACTCGCTCGTGTGTTTTGCAGCTCCGAGGGAGCGCCGACCGAAGGGAAAAATCCAGGGCTGGATTCAGCTGCAGCCGTGTGGCAGGGAGAGCGCCGACCTGCAGCATCCGCAGCCGTATCCTCAGAAGCACCGCGCGGGCGCGGGCACGGCGCCTCCCGTTCAGAGCGCGCGCCGCTGGGAACGCCGCGGAGCACTGCCGGGGCCGGGCCGCGCTCTGCGGACCCCACGCTTGGGAGCAGCGTGTAGCACGGTGTCCCCAGCTTGCCGCCAGCAGGGAACCTGCCTGCCTTGCACGGGGACGTTACAGCTGCTCCTAAGGGCGAGCTGCATCCAGCCCGAAGCTCCCACATTTCAGGGACAGAGGGTGCCTGTGCCCTTGCACAAGAAGAGACCCCAAGGACCCCCATCGGCTTGCTGAGACCAGCATGGATACCACGATCCAGCATGGTGCACTGGAGCGCTGACCTGTGCTGTGCACGCTGAGCCCATAGGCAGGATATCGCCTTCAGCCTGCATCTCTTCCTCGTTTCCCACACGGAAGTCCTAAGTTTGACCAGCGCCTCTGCAACACGTCACTAAACTTCTCCTATCCATCATCACGTGAAGTGGCACAACATCTCCAGGCCCCACAAACGCAGCTGCTCCTGCCCACTGCCACTCCATAGACTTCCAAAAAACTCACATACCCCACCACCACGGGATCACCTTTTCCTGGCTCATCCTTCTCTTTGGTATCCACCTTCAGCCCATGTCTCCACTGCCCCTTATGGATTATCCCCCATTGCCCCGTCTCCGCTGCCCTGTGGGGTTGTTAACTCACACCTCCAACCTCCCTGCAATACCAGCCTCCATCACCCTTCTGTTATGATTCTAAAGAAGTGCTTTATTCCTTCTCCTATGCTGTTCCTTGGGCTTGGGAAGCACCCTAAAACTGTCTTCAAACACACCTTGCTGGCCCCCTCCAAATCAAGCACACAGCAGCCACTAGTCTGCTGGTGTGCACAGACCTGCCCTCCTCACACCACCAAAACTACCTCTCTTCTCCCTTCCATTTATCACTACCTGATCAGTCTCACTCTCCTTACAGTTGTTTTTCCAATGCTTTGACACAATAACTTATTTACTACTTTGTATGCAGTTGTACAGCACCTAGCTCACTTCAGGCCTGACACGGGAACAGACTCTGATGCATGTTAATCCTGTTAGCACTGACTCCTTGAGATTTCACTCAGGCTTTGCATTTAAGCCTTAAATTTGCAGTTTTTACTACAAATTTTCTTACTAAGAGTGCCTGGGTCTTGTTCTCAAAGATGAGCTCCACACTTTACCCTGCTAGCCAACCACTTAATCCTAGCAAGAAATTGTCTTTTTATACATAATGGCTGAACTTCAAGACGGGTTGACTAATGAAATATGTAATGTCATTAAGAGCCCATTAATTAGCAGTGGCAGCAAATATAAGACTGTCAACTCTTCCTAAAGGACAAGCTAAGTGGAGCTCTAGGCAAATGGCAAAACCCTTTGCAACCTGGTGCCCTGATCTCTGCATTTTCCTTTTTAGTTTAAGTGGCCAACAATCATTTTTGGCACATTTCTTTACCTGAGGGATCTGGATTTATGCCATTTCATCAACTGTCCAGATTAGACCCCAGTACTCAAGAGATTCCCATTACTTACAGTCCTGCCGAATTTCACACATTGCAGGAACCTCCTTTCACCAATTGCTTCAATTCCCTGGTATAGAACTTGAAAAGTGAGGGAGGAATCCAGAAGGCCACTGTCTGCAAACACTTCTGGTCACGTGAAAACTGGTGGCAGGAGAGCACAGCTTGTATCTCCAGCAGGTTTTTCCCTCGTGAGCCTGTTCCGATTCGAGCTAAGTTTCCCCAGAAACATTCCCAGGAGGAAAGGGCTCCTTGTGTTGTAACAAACGCTTCTAGTTGTCATGGAAGTAGGTGTATAATAGGAAACACTAAAGCAGATTTCAGACAAAGATTTAAGCACAGACATCCACCATAGGGAACAACCAGTGGGGTCACACTCAAGAGTGTGAGCATCTTTATTAGCACATATTAGTCTTGCTGTGTATGCACACCCACAGGAAACGCAGTACCCTTGAGGCACAGTGTCTTGTATCCACATTTATAAATGTCTCTCTCAGGAGACTGCTCAGCTGTGTTACCTGGAGCTCACAAAAATTCCCATCTATCTCTTATAGAGGGTATGAAGAGGTATAAACAGGGATACCTGGAAGACAGACATCCAATTCCTAGTTAAATGCCATCCTGAGTTGCTGAGGGCCTTTCTCCGTGCTGAGCTGAGGGCTCAGTCTGGGATGGGAACAACATGGGAGCCAGCAGGAACATGAGTTCCGCTTCTCCAAACCGCGGTCTCCCTGAGCCCTAAGAGCGAGTTCAGGAAGGTGGAGATCTCTCCACCCTTGTGCTGGAAAAGGCCGGATTTCAGCATCAACCCTTCTCTGGGTAGGGACTGGTCTAGAGACTGAGAGCCCCTCTGGCCTTTCTCCCTCTCCCCAGCCGCTCCTGATTTGCTTTGCTTTGTAGAATTAAAACAACAAGGATAAGAGAACCTTGAAAGAAATAGCCATTAGGGGGGGAGGGAAAAAAGAGAGGCAGAGGTAAAAATAATGGGTTGAAGATGACTGTAGAGGATGTGTCCTATCTCCAGTTACCCAAACAAAGCCAGGAAACCAGCACAGAAACATCATTTGCAGCTGCATCCCTGAAAAGGTTAAGAGGCAAAACGCAACCAGCCCCATTGCCTGGCCAAGTACCGCAGAGCTGCTGGCCCAAAGTTTACTTTCCTCTTTTGCTTTTCACTCTCCCATGCCAAATGCAAGAACCTGGCCTGCTTCGCAGCCCACTGTGCCAACGTGAGTGCAGTGACTCATTCAACAGCTCCTCATCACAACACGTTCTTTCAGTGGGACTTCATTTTGGATGGCACTGCCTTAAAAACGTGACACTGGAGAGAGGCAAGAAAGGCATAAACACCGGTACAAAGTGAACAAGGGGGACTGGTGGAGTCGTGTAAACGCAGGTGGCCGTTAACTTTCCTTTTACATCCACTGGCGGATAATCTATAAGAGAAGAAACCCCCCCTCAAAGGAAAAAGAAAGGTCCTCATCACTTCTTCCATCAGACTGACACCTCTTCATCTTAGAGAATTTAACATCTGTTACATAACTCAGAGAACATGTGGTTATTTTCCAGGTTTATTAATAGCTCGAAATCCAAGACTTAAAAAATGAAAATCAGGAGCTGCTCCAGACTTCACCTCTACGAAAAGTAGGTGAGAGCAGGTAAAATGGCTGGCTGAGGGTCAGGGCTTCCATTCGCTCTTCGTTCTGAGCTATAAAGGACAGCTGGGGGCTGTGTCTCTGTGGTGCCAAGACATCTGGATTTCCAGATTTCCTTCAATATTTTTTCCCTCTGTATCTCGTTTCTCTCTTTCAAATGAAGACACATTTTACTAGAAGAGGCAGGGGAGAGGATTACAGGTATGAGAGGGGGCTGAAAGGCTGCAAACAGGAGTGGAGGGAGGCATGGTCAGTGGTCTAGTACACACGCTTATGCAGGTAACCCCATGCTCCTTGGAAGCTTCAAAATAAAGGCAATGGTAAAACTGCCCTTGCCATCTCCAGCCCATCTGATCATCCATGACAATATAGGGTCATACAAATGAATCATCTCTTCATTCAGTATCAGAAACTGAAATTCATCTTGATCCAAGCCCAGACTTGCATGATTTTAAGCAAACAAAATACAAGCCTGACAAAAGGTTGCAGCTAACACAAAACACTTCATTTTCTGGCACTACGGGCTAAGTAAAGGCGAAGAAGATTTGACAAGAAAGACTATCATCAGAATCCACCACTTGCTAACGGGAGAAGGTGGCTATGATACGTCCCACGTGCTAAATTCCAAGGACCACTGTTTTAAGGCACTTGAGAGAGACAAGGGACACATGCCCAAAAGCTGAATTCAGAACAGCAAAGCCCATGGTCTAAACATCAGGCTATCAGAAACCAAAGTTTTTCTTATCTGGGTCCAATTATAAGAAAGGCTTAATGCTCACTAGTAGAGAAAGCAAAGAGCATACATTTCCTTGTACCAAGAAAGGTCCGACGGTAGATTGTTATTCCTTTATGTCAATGACTATCTAAATATTTATACAGCATCAGGAGAACCTAGAAGAAACCCACCCAGCAACACGTTTCAGCTTGGAAGCTGGGCAGCTTAAGTAGGAAGCCAAAGTCCTTGGCTGAAGGCTTGCTTTCAAATTGAGCGGGGAGAACTTCAGCCAAGTTTTTCCCACCATCTGACTCACAATTGGATCAGCAAAGACTGGCCCATATCCCTGGCCCCCAAGACAATAAATCACAATCTTTATGTGGTCAAGAGCCACAAGACATTTGTCATGCCCCTGGAGAGCTTGGGAAGGGAGCCATGGAGAGGACCTACTCCACAGGCTGGAGCTGGGCCCCACTCACGTTTGCAGCCGATTGCAGACAGCTCCAGTAGACCCTGCTGGCTCATTCCCTCCCAGACCAGAGATACGGGTTACTCAGCCCCTTCTCCACCCCCTTGTGAATCTCCCAGGCACTCTAAAATGATTTGCTGAAAAAGAGTGACGGAAGCATTTGTCTAAATCTGAAATAACAGATGCTGGAATGGTTCAAACTCAAGAACTGCTTCAACTGATTCAAAATTGGTTTTGGACTAAAAACAGACGGTACCATTACAGTGGAGAAAGTTTCATTTTGTTATTATGGATATATTTTTTTCCTCCTCTCCTTTGCCCTATAGCTGCCTCTTTCATCCCTATGTAGCTGTGAAGTTCTCTTGCTCTTACTTTACAGGCGCCTCCCCATATTCTTCCTGCCCCCTAGACCCTTTTCATCCCACCACCCTGATCTGAAATAGGCATTTCCAATTTTCTCCCCTATATCAGCCCTTGAGCTGAAGATTCAAACTTTCCTGGGAAAAGTCTTCATAAGGAAAATTCCTATGGAGTTCAGGGCCGTGAGGAGTCATTCACTCACTGTCTGGAAACCACAATATCTACAACATTGTTAAATTGCAGCAGAAGTGATGGGAGGAGATTGTTCTTCCTCTAGTTTGCTTGATATCATAGTGAATTACAGTCTGACAATTATTTCACACTGAGGTCTCTTGGCACAGTTCAACCCAGGTTTTGCACCCCAGGCACAAAATCCTGCTCAGAGACCAGCCTGGCAAGACATGCCATTAATACTTCCCTATAAATCAGAACAGCATGGGATTCTAGCATAGGATCCTCTATTCCAACTATATTTTTCTGCCTCCTTACAATATTATCCAAACCTTCAGGGCAGGAGCTCTAGGGTCAACTGGAATCAACTCAGTTTATTACCATAAATATGGAACCACAAGATATTAGGGAAGTAGTGCACCGAGCACTCAAATTTAGAAAGCGTCTAATTATAGCTGTTACCCAACAAGGACTTCTTACATTATTCAGTCTTTGGAAAAAGGAACTGGCAACACTATAAAAAATTATAACTTGAGGTTTTGGAGAAAATGACCTCCCGTTCTTATTGTGCATTTGCCATGTAATGAGTGAAAAACAGGAAAGAATCTTGCCAAGGTATGGGGATGAAAACAGGAAAAAAACAACAAGAATGAAAGAGATTTTGCTGGCAGAACTAAGATTCACACATTATTGCTGCTCCTTTTCACCCAACTTCTATAGTGTAATTGTTGTGTGCTGAAACTAATTCACCAGAGATGCTTCTTCTGCTATCACAGAGCTGCCAGTTCGGTGCCTTGCACAGGGCGAACAGTTCCAGCCCACAAAGAACCGAGCAAGAACATGGTCAGCAGCAAGGGAGCCAAAAGAAAATAAGGTTTAGGTCAAAATCTGGCAAGGTTGCCTCTAAGCTAAGTTTCAGTAGTTATTTATAAGCACGGCTAGGCTAGAAAGCCAATGCAATAGATGTAGAACAGCAAATAGTTATTTCCAATTTAGAGCTGCAACCACTGTCAACCATGGATTGAACAAATCGAGACCTTGGCAAATAAGGGATGCAGAGGCTTAACTGGGTAGTGCTCAGCATTATTGTAGAGCACAGAGACACTCATCCATTCTACTAAAGAGGCGTCACCAGTCACACTTTCCCATTCAACTCCTGACCTCCATAACGTGGTTGGTAAACAAACTTTTTTGAGTGCACAGAAATTCATACTTTGCCTCCTACTAGTTCTGTGGGACCAGCTGCACAGACCATAAAGCCCAATATCCCAACCCAAACGATTCTTACTTCTACCGTAACAACATCCTCACTGAGAGATTCAAAGATGAAATGCCCAGTCAAAAAATGGATTTGTCAGGAGCCAGCAGGGCTGGGCAGCTCCACAAGCTGGGAACAAGCTGGGAACAAGGTAAGAGTCAAGGGCAACTGCAGTGCAAGCGGTGCATTTACCAACAGGGATGCCACAGGCTCTGACCGTGATGGGCAGAGCTGGATGCTAGAAATAGGGTCCAGGAGCAGCCTCGGAGAAGGTCAGGGATCAGTTCCAGAGCCCATCCGAGGAGCCCAAGAAGACAGGGTTAGAAACCAGCCACCACCAACAGAGCTCAGGAAGAGACTGAAAACCCAAGTCTCAGTTTAAATGGGGTCCTGCTCCATGGGCAGGAGGGGTGGGTAGAGGCTGCATGTGAGAGTGACTAGAGGAATTAATGCCCTCAGGGCTCTGATAGGATTCAGGCTTGATCCCAGCTGCCATGGGTTGAAGACTCAGATGTTGAATACCAAAAACCTATTACATTTTCTGGCAAACTGTTGACCGAAATGACTGAAAGGCCATGAGTTCTCTTTGCTGCCAAGTGGCACGTTAAATAATTCTCCTCTGAAAGCTGCTCTGTGCCATAGGAAGATTAAGTGGGTACATGTGACAGTACAGAGCAATTGATGTTCTGATTGAAATCAGTTGCACCAGCAGGGAAAACTGTGTTGATCTTACAGATACATGCCGAAAAAGTTTGTCCTGCTTCAAGAAACTAAATGTGAGGAGTTATAAAAACAAATAATATAAAAAAAAAATAAGCCAAATGCTGTGGCTTAATTTCCACATGTGCTTAGGTGCCACTGATTTAAGTTATTTCATGCAAAGCCATGTGAGATGTTACTTCTCTAAAGGTGCTCTGTTTCCCTATCTGTTAACTAGACACTGTCTGAAGCACGACGTATATATTGTAGGCAAAAGTTCTTGCTTTTTCTTGGTAATCTAAACATGTTCTGAATTAAAATTTTGTAGCTTTACCTCATGCAATATTACTTTGTAGGATTTCTCATCTGCTTATATGTCTTGTTAACTGTGCTCTTGGGTATTCTCCCTCACTCTTCCATTCTGCTGCTTTCTTTGCTATCGTTTCTCAGCAAGTGCTGCAATTTTTATCACAACTTTTCTGCAAGACGACAGTGAGACGCGTTAAGGACCGACCCTGACAACTGTCCTCATTTTCTTTCAGTTATTACTTGCATAGTCCTGCTGCCTCTAATAGGACTATTACCACAGCAGTGCAGCAGTGTCTGCAGAATGAACAATTTTCCTAATTGTCCACACAAGTGTTGATGTTAATAAGATGACTTCATTCTACTATAGTGGCTTCTACCTCTCAACAGTTCTATTGCTTTCTAGGGATGCGGCTTGGACGTGAGGGGAAATATTAGTGCTTGCCTTGGGTCCAGGTGGTGGAGCAAAGAGAGGAACTCAAAACTCCTGCCCCACAGCCCAGTCTTGTCCTACCTGGTGGCTTCAGGGGCTTTGTGACCAACCCCTAGCTGGGAACTATGATTGCTGCAAGGTGCTTTGAAGAGGTAGAAACCTCTTCTGTAGGTTGTGGGCACTTAAAGCACAATCTTTAACAGCAATTTAGAACATCATAAATAGCTGACCTTTAGAGCTGATATCATTAACTCTGAGAGCAGAAACGCAACTCGCAGTCTGGTGTTGAGCAATGCCCAGGACCAACATGAGGACGTGTATTTCACATGAAGCATTAAAAATAGGAAGTACATCAAAAATGAAGAAACTACTTGAAAAGAAATTAAAAGGAACAGCCAAAGCATAAAATGATCATTTTAAAACTCCTTATTAAAAGACTGAAATAAACATATACTGCCAAATGAAGCAGCTGAAAAGAAAGAAGTCCATGCAGGTATGCATCAGCGAAGAGGCTATGGGAAGTTTAAAAGGCATTTCTCAGAAAGAACAAGTCATATTTAAAGGAAGAAGCAGATTCTTGAATGTGACAGCTTGCCTGGAGAAGAATGATATGGCAGGACAAGAAAGGTTTTGAGCAACAACTTGCTGGAGACATAAAGGGTAACAATAAAACCTCTTCAGAAGCATTAGGAGGAGGAAGTCTGCCAGAGAGCTGGTATGCCTGATAGATGATCACTGTATAAAAAGCATACTCAGGAGAGACAGGTCATAGCAGAAAGGTTAAATGAATTGTTTGCATTGTTTCTCATTATGGAGGAGATGGGAGAAAGATGGGAACCAAAGATAAATAATCTGCTTTCATAATGAAAGCAGGTTCCTACTGTAATCCCGGAGAGGCCTGTCCAATGGAACTACTTGTTTATTAATAAATGATCTGGAGGGGGAAGGTGAGCAGCGAGATAATTTATTGATGATGCAAAATTTATCAGGATAATCAAAACTGGAACTCATTGCAGCTGTTGTAAAAAAAAAAATCTCACCCAACACAGTGCCTGAAGAATAAAATAACAAGTGAATTTCGGTGCCACTCAGTGCAAAGTAATGCACAGGGAGAAAAATAGCCTTTCTCTCCTGGCAAAATGGTAAGTTCTAAACTAGTTATTATCTCAGGAAAAGAGTTATTGGGAGGAATATGGATTGTTCTGTGAAAACATCAGCACAAAGTTCAGTGTAGCTGTGGGTAAATGTAATGTGAGGAATTGCTGGGAAAGGAATAGAGCGCAGAATTGAAGCTATGCTGTTGTCTGAATGCATCGTGCAGCTACATGATGAATAAAGTTATGCTCACCGTATGCAAGAAAAGAAATGACCGAGTGGGAAAAAGTGGAGAGGAAGGAGGCAAGGTTGAACAAAGATAGAGAGCAAAAATACAAAAATAGACCAACACATTAGGACCCTGCAGTCTGGAAAAGAGGCACTTGAAAGGGAGACCTCTCTTAAATCAGGATTTTATCATATCCTCAACATCAAGGGGAAGGTGAATAAAGAACAAATGTGCACTGTGTCTCAGAGCACTAAACCTAGGAGTTATTCAGAGAAATTGTTGCGCAGCAGAACAAGCCAACGGAAGTATTTCTGTAAATAGTGCACAATTATATTGTAGAATTTTTGCCAGAAGATATCACGGCACTCAAAAGTAGAAACCGGTTCAAGGAGGACTTAAATACTTCACTGAACCTAAGACAGACATAGCCTGCAGCTCAGGAAGTTTCCATGAGTGACTGACAGAAGCTGGGAATATTCTGTTATAGCATAAGGCACATGCCGTACTTGCCCTCTTCTAGGAAGAGTATCAGGTGAGACAGGAATTTGCTCATACTACATCTAGTGGTGGTGTCAGGGCTTGGAGCTCCTATGCCATCGTCCTGTGTTTATGCACCTTTTTTTTCTGCTAGCAGAGGAGAAAAAAAAATTATCCTGTAGCTCCTGCACACCAGGCATTGGAAGAAATCCTCCACCACACGGCAGCAATTTTATGGAGATCATATTTTTGACATAAACATTTTCACACAAAAGCCTAGTGATTCATCGAAAGTGACCCCACGCCTCGCACAGAACAGGTTCTTTTCATAATTCATACTATTAAACTCAGATAATCTGCTCTTTAGTATCTTCTATGAGGAATCTGCCTTAAGCACATTGCTGCACAGAAATAGCTATCTTTTTTTCCACGGATTCTCATGGGCTTGTCTTTAAGGAGTCACACAGCAATGGTGGGTACTCTGCCTTGTTGTCATATACTCTGACAGCACTTGTATTATTTATTTTATTCACTATTCCCAATGCAATCATCAAGGCCTTGCAGACTCCAAACAGATTAAAGGGTCTGGAGGACCTGGAGAATGCCCTTATCCTGTCAACCTGCCTCACCAAGCCCTGAAGGCTCCAAAACATGCTATCACCCACAGCTGTGCACACTTTGGCTTCTGCTGAGAGAGGCTGGAGAAGGCAATAAGAAGGGGAAGGAGAAGCCACCATGGAAATGTGCTGGAAGGCTTTGGTTGCTCTCAGCAGGTTCTCAGAGATGATGATGGGCCTAGGTCCAGCTGACAGCAAACTGAAGCATGTAGAGACCAAGACCTGCAGCCTCATGGCTCATTGGCTGCACGATGCACCATAGGAACCCATACGCTGTGCTGTTCATGGATGTGAGATGTGCTTTGGAGGTGGCACATGCACACAGCAGCTTCCCTTATGACATCCTGGTTCTTAGTAGGAAGTAGGAACCTCTTAGTAGGAGGTTTTAGCAGGGCATTTGTCCTCAAGCATCAAATCAGTCCCAAAGTGGAACCTCTGTGACACTTGTTTATGCCACAAATGATATAAGACCATATCACTTCACTGTGAAAGCTGTTCTTGAAGACATGGAGCTCAGAGGAGTTGTAAAGAGCACTGGCAGTGTTTCCCATAGATCCACCTTCTTCTGGTATCTGGGATAAAACCTGTCGCTCTCATAAATTACATTTTATGAGGGCATAAAATATTTATCAAACTATTTGATGACAGCACTATGTGATTTTGTTTCTTCAAAGAGCACGCAGATCACAACACCTTCAATACATGGTCCAATCTGATGTGAAAAAAAAGAATAAATCAACTCCACTTTTGGCTTATTTCTCATGTAGGAGGTTTATCTAAAATGCCCTGTTCTTCTCTTCTGTTTCACCCAGTCCTCAGAAACTCAGAGAGCAAAGAGCCTTGGAGTTGGGCACTTGGAACACTAGGTTCGTGTGTCTGTCTGTTCCAGAATTAGCACACTGTGGAGTGTGTAATACTGAGAGACAAGGTAGCCCCAATAATGACTTCTTGGCTCCATCACAAGTCTAATGTCATCATCGTCTCCATCACCAGCCCCTGGCTACAGTAGATGCTGTTGCAGGACCAAGCTAGCCAGCAACGAACCCCATCTTGAGCCAACACACTCCCAGCTCCTTCTCCTGGGCATGGCTGTAAATCTGGAGTCATTCCATGGATGTCAGCAGTTTTCACACTGTTATAGAGCGCTAACATCCACGGGGCAGTCATGCTCAATATACCCTGCTCGAGAACATCTTGCAGATAGAGCAGCCTTCGTGTTCTGAAAAACTGGAAGCCCCTTCACTCTACCGAAGTTAACTCTTCTCCAGCGTCACAGACTGCTTCACAGCCTATCTTCAAGTGATTTCAAGTGATTGAAAAGAAAAGCGTGTTTTAAATGAATGCCCGTTTTCCTTACAGTTCAGGGTATTCCTATCTTTACTCTTGCAATAAAGCCTCCAAGAGAAACTTTCACAAAATCCCCTAAGGGATTGTCAGTGTTCAGTATAGCATGTTTAGCTCCTAAGAGCTGGTTAATCTGCTTTGAAACAATGACTCAGGCTCCCGAAGCATCAGGGCAGCTCTGAATCCGGAGTCAGTTCTTTGGTTAAAGCCAGGAGAAAATCAGAGTAATTCAGTTCCCGAGCAGATCAGGTCTCAACACAAAAGGATTTAAAGAATGAAACCTATATCAAGCCGAGCAGCATCCATACGTGCTTGTCTTAAAAGTCTGCTTTTAAGGATCTCTAAGACATCTGTAGCAATTTGGCTTAACTTTAAAGATCAGCCTCTGGTAGACAATCGATTTTTGGCACCCTCTGGATGGCCATGGAAAACAGGGTTGACACGGTCTGTGCGATCTCGTACCTCTTTCTATTGAAATGTACGTTTTAAATAATACACTGAAAGTAGCTTATGCGGAGAGGAGAAAAGGCTGCAGAATCTTGATTACGGAAAAAAAAAGATAAAAAATCAGATAAGAAAATACTACAGGACATGGTGGATCAGCCTGCTCGGATAGGCGACCTGAATCCTGTTAACTGCCCGGATCATCAGCAAAGATTATTCCCCATGTGCATCACTCCAAGTCCTGGGCTTGAGACTGCTCTCATCCCACAGGACTGCACTGCCACATTAATGTTTATACATCAACCATTTTGCCTAATAGCTGTGTAATTTCATTCATACGATACATTTTAACAATTTAAGACCTCTGTAGAATTTCACGACTATTTTTAATTTATCATATTAATTCAAACTGTAATATCCTGCCAGACTTGTAGAATGGGGTTGACATATGTCCCTAGCTCCAAATAGGAGAATACATTAGACTCTAGCAGCTAGAAAGAGTAAATTTAGGTTTTATCTCAGTCAGATCCGTTTTGGTCTCTTCCTGCTCCAGATACCCTGCTATTTTCCTTTTGTTTAAAGGTGGCTCGCAAAGAAGGAGCAAGAATGAGAGCTGTGCCTTTTGTGTTTGCGTTCTTTCAGTGCACGGAGGAAAGGAACCGGAAAGGTCATTACCGACACCAAAAAAATATATTTTTTTTCCCTACTCGTTATTCAAAAATTCGGGTCTTGTTTGTACTAGGGAATATTTGAAATGGCTGGAGATTGGCAGGCAAGGCAGGATGGAACCAATCTCCTTTTACAACTTGCATATACTGTGTTTTTATGATCTCTGTATCCATGATGAAATTGGTCTATTGTGGGGCTATAAAGCAGCCTAGGGGAAAATCTGAACGTTGGAGGGAAGAAAGGATGCTGGATGACAGGAAACCTAGGGCCCAGCTGATTTTTGCAGGACGTTGGGGAACGAATATGCAGCACCCATGTGCTGAAGGTGCCTGGTGGGTGCTTAAATTCGCCCTTCCCTCATGCAATAACCATGGGGACCATGTGTGTGCCCAAACAGGGACAGACAAGCTTGGTCCTCGTCATCATGCACAAGTAAAGAAAGAAAGGGGAGAGAGAGAGAGGCCTTTTCCTTCTTGTCATCACCGAGCTGCTACGACGAGTCCAAACTCCATTTTCTCAATTTAGAGAAGAAAATCGTATGCAGGTCACCTTTAATTTGAGCGATGTCAGGTGAGCGATTCTCTGTATGTGTCTGTCTGCCAGTCCCTCTAATTCCTTTTGTCATTACGGTTCAAGAGCATTATTGAAACGCAGAGTGCGGAGTTTAATTATGGAGGACAATGCACTGAATTACACTAACTGCTGATCTCGCAAATGGCTCTGCTTTTTTTTTTCTTTTTCTTTTTCTTTTCCTTTTTCTTTTTTCCTTTTATTTTTAAGCCAACCTAGAATTAAGTTGGAGCCCCCAAATTTGCCCATGCAGCTCAATTCTGCCGACGGAGCGCCGCTCCTTACGGTCCCCTTTTCTACTCTCAAATTGGAAATATTCATGTGGATAAAAATGCCAGAGGTGACTCAAAGGGTGGAAGCCAAAGCTGACATTTCAATTCGGTTCTCCTTGTGGCTTCGGCTCAACTCCTGAACACCATCCCCCTGTTTTCTGGGGGTCCTGCCCAGACTGAGGATTTGCTGAAGCCGGGCACAGTCAACACCGGGTCCGTAGGCTGCAAACTCAGTGGGAGCTGGGAATGCAACGGACTCAGCCTAGAAAACATCACTCAGTGCCAGGACGCGTTCCCTGAGAGTCAGCATAACTTTTCAGCCCTTCATTTAATTCTATTATTTCTGCTGATGGCACTATAAATAATTACTCCCCACCCTCCATATGCTTGTAAGGCTTGAGTCACTTTGCTGAACCGAGATATGTATTTTGCTCTGTTCATCCTTCCTCTCCCCAGCCACATTTGCTGGTGGCTTCGGAGCTCCAGTTTGTCACCGGTCTTCCCGGCAAAGCAGCGCAGAGCTGGGGCCGGGTACCGTCTCCCCAGCACCACGCTGGACATCCCTCCTGGGACATCTCGGGAGAGCCCCCGGGGCTCACACCAAGGCTGCGTGGGCAAAGCTGGAGGCCCATGTCCCCGTGTCCCTTCCACATGGTGGCCGTGCAGCCTGGGAGCAAGTTCATCCTCCCTTCCAGGCTCTTGCGGTACCGGATGGAGACTGTGAAGCCCCATCGCTGGTCATCTCCTGTTGCAGAACCAGCTTGTCCGGGGAGCTCTGATCCACGCTGGAGGGGATGGTTTAGCATCGATCCTGCCTCATCTGTCTGTGGGACAGCAGTCAACGGGATCCACAGGGTGTCCCGGGCACTTGTTAGCTCCATGGAGCAATGCAAGGCAGGTTTCTCTGGCATCACCCAAGCAGAGTTTATCTGCAGAGCCTGCAGCTCTGTTTGGATCACATATTTTTTTTTTATTTTTTTTTACCCACACAACTAAAGGCACTTTCAAGTTGCCTTGCCAGGTCATTTATTTTGCCTCTGCGAGCTGAAAACAACGGCGCTATTATCCCACGCCGCAGTCACCAAGTCTGAGCTCCTTCAGAATGTCCCCCAAAGTCACAAAGAGTTAAAACATTTCAGCAAAGACGGAGCCCCTGATGAAAGCAGCCCGGATCGGGGAAAACTGATAAACGCATAACCCCGGGGCACACAACACTTGCTTTGCTCACGGGCAGCTCTGCACCCTCCCGCCCGGGCTGCCCGTTCCCCTCTGCTCCGGCACCTTTGGCTTCTTGCTCATGGGCAGCAGGTCTCCTCTGCAAGCTTTTGCCTTCGACCCTTCATGTCAAAACCCTTTGATGGCCCCGAGAGCCCTCCAGGGGCACCCGCTTAGCCGCTGCTCTGCGGCTGTGCGGCTCTGCCTGCCCCTCGGAAGTTTCTTGTCCCGTCTCTGTCTCCGTGAAGACCCTCAGGGTGAACGCGGCCGGCAGCCCGAGGCCCACGGCCAGGCTGAGCAGCCCCGAAGCTCCCGTGTGCCCGGGGACAGTGCTGAGCCCACGGCCCTTCCCGGCCTGCCCGCTGCCCTCGGGGCCGGCAGCAAGACAGAGCCTCCGCCGGGGACCAGCGGGAGGAATTTTGCCGTGCTGATGGCTCCACACAGCATATGTGAACAGCTCATTTCCTGATTTACTGAGGACGGTGTTTTTTTCTGCCCTATTTCAAGCCTCGAGGAGTTCTGCTATTTGTCAGGGCTGTTATTCACCTCCGCCAGGCATCAGGACCAATGTTTTCCTCTTTTCCTCCCTGCTGGGAGCCACCTAGGAGAGAAGGCTTCTTGGGACCCAATCCCACCTGGGACTTGCCCGCACGGATAAAAAAGCATCTCTCATTAAGGTCAAGATATCCTAAGGATACCCACAACTGGCTTGCAGAGACGGAGGCGATGAAGGAAGAGAAATATCCACAATTTAAAGAAATAGCTCTGTTGTGTAGAAACATAAATGAAGATATCACTCAGTTAGGAGCAAAGAGGGGGGGAGAGAAAAATCGATCGGTGAACGTGGTAGGTAGCAGCTAAATGTTCTCGAGCACTACGTTCACCGAAGGGCAATTTATAAGAGCAGATAAAGACACTATTGGTTATACTGCTGAGCAGATGAAACTCCAGCCTGAACACAACACGGGCTCTCCTAATAACGCCGGGATTCGGCGGCGAGGCTTTTAGGAAATGCTCTGCATTACGAGTGCAATGCGCACGGAGGGACATGGCAAAACTCTCCTAACCTAGCGCACGCGAAAGGGAAGACGGAGGGGAGCAGAGCGAGAACGAGAGCCAGACGGGGCAATTTATGGAGAGCAAAGTGACAGGAAACAACTTGCCCGGTAATTTATGAAACAGGTAGCCCAACTCATCTTCCACCGGAATGGCAGGTCTTTGATTTAAGGAGGAAGAGGGGAAAAAAAAACCCCACTCTGGGTCATGCACTTAGTTATTTAAAATAGAGTGAGAGAGGAAGGGAAAAGAGCGAGGAAGGGGAAGGGAAGAGCGAAGCAGGACGGTGAGAGCCCCTTGCCCCAAGGTGTGCCCGGAGGAGGACACGGCTCCATCCTCCCGCCACCCTACCCGAGCGAGGCAGGGAGCCAAAAGCCATAAATCAGGAATTCTCTCCAGAAAACAACAACAACAACAATAACAAAAAAAAAAAAAGACAAGAAAAAAGGGGCCGCTCGCAGCTGTCGGGGAGGCGAGGGGGAGCCATGCAAGCAGCCGGGTGCTGGGCGCCGCACCTACAGCGTACCTGCTGCCGGCGGAGTCAGGCGAGCGGCGTCCCCGGTCCATGCCGCGCTGCTGGAGGACCCCGAGACGGCTCGGGAGGAGCTAGAGTAACTGCGGCTACTTGGGAAGACGGAACAGAGTACCAGCTTTAATTAAAAGAGTCGCGAGGCTCTCTCCTTCGCTCGCTCGCTCCCTTTTTTTTTTTTTTTTTTTTTTCCCAGTAACTGATAGGATTTAAAGGGCTAGAATCCCAATTTGGCTCCGGGGTTCCCTTAGGAGCGATCCTCTCCCGCTGCGGCCTGCCCGCCTCGGCTCGCAGCCCGCCGGGAGCATCCTGGCGATCCGGCGACTCCGTGGCGAGCGCGGCTCCCCGGGCGGCAGCGGCGGCCGAGCGTCAATCAGCGCTCCGGCCAGGCGGCCGCGGCCCCGCGCCGCGTAAGCAGAGACGCTGTTGGCAGCCGGAGCGGCGAGGGGAGCCCAGGCGCTCCCAGAGCCACGCGGGAGAAAAGTTTGGCCTCCACGGATGCTCCGCAGAGCCGGGAGGAGGGTCACGGCCCTGCGGCCCTCTCCTGGCGTTCCTGCGGGCCTCGGGGCCAGCTGGAGGTCCCAACAAGGTGTCCCGGGCACAGACGGGGTGCTCTGTGTCACCCGGACCCAGCAGGGTGACATGGGGCCCGGTCCGGGCAGAGCTGGCCCCTTGGCGCTGCCACTTAGGTGGAGTAAGCAAGAAATGCTTCCATCTGGACGCGGAGCCTCCTCGCGCTTGCCAGAGGAGAGGACCTGATGCTTACGGGCGAGCAAGGCGCAGCGATTCCTCCCTGGATCTCACGGGCGGCTTCACCGGGCTGCTCCCACCGCTCGCCTCTCAGCATCTCCATCAAGACGCACGTTCGTGCCGGCCCGTCCTGCTCCCGCATCCCCGTTTTCTTAGCGTCGCAGGTGCCATGAAAACACCTTGCTGGGCTTTTTGAGAGGGGTTTCCTATTTCTTGCGCAGGGAAGAGATGCTGAGGATGTGGTACTGAAAGAAAGAAGGAACGAACGAGCGAACAAAAAGAAGGAAAAACAAAGATGGGGTAACCAGGAAATAACAAACCTAATCTCCTCCCTCTTTTTCCTGGTTTCACTCAAAAAATGGGCACCATGGCTTTGAGTCCCGTGCTGGCCGTGTCGGCTCAGCCCCCTCATCACTCTCAAGGCTGACCTGCATGTTCCAGCCCTGTTTTTTTTCCTTATTAATTACACAAGACACTAAATGCCAATATAAAAAGCTGATTTCAACCCGTTGCTGTGACCCAGTTCCAAGCGGCTGAGATAATTAGCAGTTTTTTTAACGAATGGGAAAACAACCAACATGGAGGACGGAAGAGGCTGGCAGAGAGGGGCCATTTGGGCTTGCTGGAGGAACCACGCTCAGGCCGGGCAAGGGACCGGAGCTATGCGGCCCTTATGGACCCAGCGCTGCGAGTCCCCTCCGTGCCCAGCTCTGCTCCGTCGTCGCCGTCAGCAGAGCCCGCACCCGGACACACGTTGGATCGCTCACGAGGAGGGGGGCGCAGCAGAGCAGCGCGCTGAGGGACCTGCCTGGCCTCGGGCCACGCTCCGGAGCCGAGCGGCTCCATCTCATTGCGGCAGCCTGTTGATATGCACCTGGCTCCGGAGAGTCGAGCGGAAGCGATTTTGGAACCTACTTTTTCCATAGTCAGGGGGCAATCCCAGCCCCGACTCAATGCCGGCCGCGGGCAATCCGGGGAACTGAAGCACCGCCGTGTTCTGCAAAGGTTTCTGCTGGCACCAGGGGAGCCACGCTCTGGAACTTTACATCTATCAGAATCACTTATCATCTATGTGAGCACCTCTGAGTCCTCCTTCAAAATCAATCTGGTAACACACACAGATAAAATTTCTCAGGCTAATGCTGAAATTAACCATTATCTGCAACCTGCTGGGTAAATGCGATCCTTGAGAGAGACAGGTAGGAAAGCACTTTTCTGAAGAAAGGGGAACACCAGGCACAGGTGAAATGACAGGAAAAGCTGTCTGTCCCCCAGGGCCTTCAGTCAAAGTTTTTGCCTTCTTCTGTGTGTCTTAGAGGCATCTGATCGCTGTTCCTGTCATTATTAATCTTGGTATTGCGGTAGTGGGGTCTGTATCAACTTCTAAAGGATGCTCCAATGCAAAAATGAAAGAAAAAAATTTCCTCCGCTCCCTTAAAACTTGTCTCCAATCCATGACCAATTTTATAGCTGTTCTGCTCTAATTTTAAATATTACGAGAAGCATTAAGTTTTTCAATTAAAAGATCCCTTCTTCAAGATACTGGAAAGACGTAACCCATCCTGAAGAATACGTCAGATGAGAAAAAAAAGCAGATTTTTTCGGAGTGGGCTATTTGATTCCCAGATCACGTCTTCCTCGATGAAGGACACAGGACTTGCCCAGACACCACGGAGGATGTGATGGCTTAGCCAGGTGTGAGCGATAGCACCTACCCGACAGCCCCTACCCATCGAGCGGCGCTTTGGAAAGCCCCTTAACCTCGTTCTCATCTTCAACCATAAGCCTGTATTTCTAAAGCAAACCTTTCATTTTGTCTGTTCCTTCTGGACAGCCTGTAAGTCAGATCTCATTGACTACGGTTAGGGCCAAATCAATCTCAGCATGACAGGACCCTGGGAATTTTTGACATTCAAATCTAAATGCTTCCAGTCTTACCCAGGTGTTTAGAGTGGGCTGAGCAAGAGCAGGCAACACTGTGCTTTCATTCTAGATGTAGCTGAGATCTCAGGTTTGGAAATTGTTTTTAGAGCCTACTGTTAATAACAGTCACTTTTAGAAGGGCCCTTGTTTATTGTGATATAAGTCTCACAATACTTGGGGTAACAGTTTTGTTTGTGCAGGTTTTGTCATTTCCTGTTTTCTCCAAGCACTTAAACCTTGCACTTGAGGGGTTTTGGGGCTGTCTCTTTAGGGAAACGAGTCTCTTGGATAAAGTTTCTCCCTAGCTGCAATGCATCTGAGACAGAAATCAGCGTCTGAAGGCACTTGTGTTACCTGGGAACACCAGACCTAGCCGAGCTCCGTGCTACCCAAGACCAAAGTTGCCGTATCTCATGCACACACTTAGCTTCATATTTTCCACCCTTCCACAAGTGGGGTCGCAGCTCTTAAAAGGCCTCACATTGAGAGAGAGGGTGGCCCTTCAGCACCTCCTCAGCAGCTGAATCCTTTGCATTTAACGTCCATCCTCATCTTCACTTCAGCACCCAAGCTGAAGAAGCATCCGTACTGAAATCCTTCTGCCTTAGCAGGACAGACGTGCACCACGGGCTCACAACGGGAGCGGAGCCCTTGGGCAGGATTCCTGCCCCACCGCCTTTTCCAGCCGACTCGGCAGGCCGTGGGTTCTGACAAGGTGCCTGGGGCTTTCGTGAACTGTCACCCGGAGGGAGGGCAGCAGGAGGAAAGGAGGAGGAAAACGCACGGCGAGGTTACCGCGTTGCTCAGGGGGCATCGCAGCAGTTGGCAGCTCACTTTACTTCTGCTGGGTTGCTGCTTTCTTAATGGAAGCGCCGTCGCTTTGATTGCATTAGCTGCAAGGGTCTTACGGGATGGTTGCTTGTGACACTGGGGAAAGCAGCAGGTGTCTGAGGACACGATGAAAAGAGGAGATGAGACAGAGCTGGATATTACATCAGCATGTAAAAAGCATCAGAACAAATGCATTTCAAGTGAAAAGACTTTATCCAGCACCAAGGTGCGAGTACTCATGCTCTACCTCAAGCAGTTACTCTTGCATGCAAATACCTCTCTGATTTACACACTTAGGGTCTGCCTGGGGCAACTGGGTGAGAAGGGAGCAAAGGCAGGCAGGCCACAGCAACCAAGCAGTGGGGTGGCAGAAGATCCACCAGCCAGAAGCCGAGCTGTGCTGAATCTTGTCCAAAGACTGTATCGCACTGCTGCTGAAACCCTCCTCCAACCCAAGTGGTTGGGCTGCCTGGAAACCCAGGCATAGCCAGGCAGAGAGGAAAGGCGACTCTTCCCCTCACAAGCTAAACAACGTCAACTTCTGCCATTTCTGCATGGTTTTCATGCATCTGTTTGCATCCTATCACTTTACATTGCATTTTCTGGGAGACGAACCCCCATCTGTCTTAGATGCAAAGGTTTCAAGGCTAGAAAGCACCGCTCCTCTCCTTCAAAGTTTCCTACAACACAGGATAGAGCATTTCACTGATTTAGCTCATTGCTGCAGGACAGTAATGCTTGCTGGAGACCCTAAATATGACTTAGTTAATGCATATTCCCAGGGGGAAACTATACGACAGCTCTTTTACCAATGGCATGGAAGCAGGATGCAGCAGATCTGCTCCAAGTAGGCAATGGACTCTCAGAAGTGCAGTATTGTGTTAGGCCAGCAAAGTAGTCATATACATTTCCAATCAATCACACAAATTACAGTCTTTTAGTGAAGAGAAAAAAAGCAAAGAGAATACAGCACGCTGCAAATTTATGGGCAGAGCTTGGCTCTCCTGCTTTAAAGCATACAGCTTTGAAAACCTTGCTTGTTTTATCTAAGCACCGCAAGAGATTATTTAGAGCTTCAAAAGGAATTAGGAAGCAAACAAACAAATGAACCACCCTAGTTAAATATGGAGGAATTTTTAATCCACTTTTATATATCCGCCCGTCGTGCCTCATTCTGCCGACTTGGCAAAAACGTCTGGTTTTGGCCAAGTCACAAATGCCTGCACTCTAGTCCTGGAGCAAGCTGTGGTCCATCTCTCACTGTAAATGGCCATTTAATTAATTTCATAGCAAATTATTTGTTTTTAGCCATGCTTGCAAATGAAACTTGATGTGCGGGGATGCTCATTCACATGCACTTTCCTCCCTGTGGCTCTCCTTTTATCCATCCACTCCTTCTTCAGTAGAAATCTTTCGAATACGTTGGCCAGCTCCAACTCAGCGTCATAGTGGAGCAGTGACCTCAGAGATCGGCTGTCCATATTTATGACAACCAGCTGGATCAAAGAGAAAGTCCCCAAACAATGTCTGTGAGAGGAAGATGGGATTTTAATTCTCTCGTCTGTGCAATCTTTCTTCTCCTAGGCCAGACTTTTCTTCCAAACACTTGAAGGACTGGATGGATTGCAGACCTCATGCACTGTGGTAATTCCTGCCTGCTAGCTTCTGCTCTGTGTTATATTTGGTTATATTCCATTATAACACGATCACCCTCCCTTCATTGCTCAAAGGCAGATATTACATACAGGAACAGGAAACAAACAAAAAACCCTTCACAAAGACCACTCAATTTCTTTCTCATGCCTGAAGTGCTTTTTTGCACCATTTTGGGCACTTAGTTCCCTGTTGCCCTGTTCCAAAAGGGAGAGGAGCAGCCGCTTCCCCTACATGCAACAGAGCAAGCCAAGAAGCTGGTTTCACTCCAACACGGTGGCAACAGGCACATCAAGCTGGGGTGGTTTCACCATGCCCCTCGTTCTACCAGCTCTGCCTCCAGGGCAGCCAAACCCGGCTCTTCCAAGGGCTCTTCATGCTCCAGACTCAGCCCGGTCACTGCTCGCTCTCGTCTGTGCTGCTGCATGGAGCACGGGCTGGGTCCCGACACACGTGTCGATGCCAGCATTGGGGATGTTGCCAGGAGCGGTGACTGCAGGCTGCCCCCCTCCAACAAAATCCCACTCTCCATTTCAAGAGCCACGGTGCCTTTGAGGTGCTAATTGGGTTTTTATAAGCTCCTGCACCGCTCTCATGTAAGCAACTTGGAGGACTCAGCAAAAGAGTCATTAAGCAATTCTTTGAAGTGTAGCTATTATTACCTAAAACGCTAAGCGGGATTTAATGCTCCCAAATTGTGCAACCTGCATCCAGCCGCATGCCACGCACACCGGGGTGGCTCTAGTTTGTGCCTCTGGCATGTGTGAGCGCACAGAAAAGGCAGAAGGGAAGGTTGCAACCTCTGCTTTGTTTATATTCCGTATGGATTCGAGGTATTCACCCAAAAGCCCCAGCAAACGCTCCTGATGGCAGCGCCAAACGACACGGTTCCAGCCGTGGGAGAGCTTTCCTTCGTGGCCTCCTTCAGCAGACACCACAGGACTGGGAGCGAAGTCCGCCGCTCGCAGGAGGCTGCCAAGAGCAGCGTGGATCCTACCTTGGCTTGCTGTCTCCATGGCGATGCGCCTGCGTCATCCTCCCAGCGCAGCAACCTCAACCTATGCAAAATCTGGCCTCGTTTTGGGATCCCAGGGTGGAACTCAGCGCAGCCGAGTTGTTCCGAGCCTGCCCACCGCTCCTAGACTGCCACAGGCTGCTGTGCGCCCCGAGGAGTGTGCTGGCCCCTGGGGACACCAGAGGCGTGGTGACCTGCAGCCTCCCTCATGGGCACGTGGACATGAGGGTGAGGAACCTCTCTGGCTGCTGGAACCAGGTCTGTGGTACCCAGCACACGGGTTGCCAGGTTACCTCCATCACCACCTGCCTTTAGTCCGGAGCGCCCAGCGGCATCACTGCTCTGCGGTTATTTGAGATGAGAAATGGCCTCACCATCGTGTCCTTCCTTGCCTGCAAGAGGAGTTTCGGGTGCTCCCTGGTGTCAGGGCTCTCCAGAGTGACCTTTCTGAGAGCTTCCTGGTGCTTCAAGCTCTGCAGATCAGAGCTGCCACTTGAACCTCCGGGACAGGACATCTTACCATAAACACCGCTTGCATTTTACTGTCCTTTTTCCTCTGCTATGTGTAGAGAAACCCTCAAAGCCAGAGGGTGAGACCCCAGAGGGGTGTCCAACTTCAAAGCTGGAGCCCATGCCAAGAAAACCTCAGTGGGACAACACCATGGAGATCCGCAAAGGACAACGTCTGTGTCACCAGCACTGTCCCTTCTCCGCAGCACTTCCTCGGGCACACATCAAGCACGAATCTGTTTTGCTCTGGCACCCACTAATGGGTGTAGAAATGCTTCCTGGCAAGGCTGGGAAGGTGCTTGGTGACAGAGACATGATAATTCTCCCTCATTTGGCACCTGTTGTGCAGACAGATGTGGCATCCTTGCTAATTCGCCTCGGTTCATATGCTAATCCTGTGCCAAGAAAGGGAAATAGGAGAGAGGTCCGAGTGTCTGCTCAGAAAAAAAGTAAATAAAAGGCGAGAAGATGGAGATGCTGCTCTGTGGTCTGCTCCCAGGCCAAGAACCAGCTCACTTCTGGCATCGGTGCGGGCTGGAGGGCAGCACCACGTCCTCCGAGAGGGCTGTGGAGTGGTGGGAGCAGGAGGGCTGCGAGGCAGAGCACGTTGAGGGCCTTGGGGCTGAGCGGGATACCCAAGTTGGGGAGCTCCCCCACTGAACGGGGCACACGGGGTTGTGTATTCACTCCCCCCAGTCTGGCTGATGGAGAGGACAAAGGAAGAGATGCAGGAGGGAGACTGAGCGGAGCCAGGAGGAGGGGGACAGAGGAGTCGGGGGACCTAAGGTGAGAAGAGCTGGCAGGAGGCAGGGGTTTGGTGCAGGCGGCAGGGAGAAGCCTGGAACTTCCCAGTTCCTCGGCCGGGAAATTAGGATAAAAGGGGTTATGTGCTCCAACCATTTGAGAGATCCTACAGGGATATACCCGGGGGCTCTCCCTTTCCTCAAAGGAAGTTTTGGGACTCCTCTGCCTCGTTTTTGGACTTTCAGTTCCTGACAGCAAGATTTCCTGCACAGAGGGGAGAGGGAAGACAAAGGTTTGTTTGAGGTATCAGTCTGGGACCGTCGTCGCGCTCTCAGACCAGGGTCCACTTGTCAGCTGCTAACGCTCACCCTGGTGTCCTCCTCTAAATCATCACGCCTCCACGATGACCAGGGTAATTTTCCAATCCTCAAATTATTAAAAAGGTAGGGGACTCCCCTCCTAAGCCCTTGGTTAGGGTTAATCCTGTATTTATACTAAACAAGAACTAATCAAATAAATGAAGGACTAGGACACGGCAACAGCTAATATCTTCGTGCAGAGCTTCCCATTAGCATATGTAGGATTACATCAATTCAATCCCGAAGAGCAAAGATTAACCATTCCTGTGGCCCTTATCTCTTAATCAGGCTCCTGCAGAAACCCCGTGGCTGCCTTCCTCCCTTCCCCCCCCCTCACCCTCCATCCTCCCCAGGCTCTAGCCTGAAGGAGAAGCACAAGGAGATCAGCTTAAGGGTGTTGCACACAGCAAACAGCATCTCCATCGCTGACAATTAGAAAGAAGAATTGCCTTTCCCAGTAGCCAGCATCATCCGTCTCCATCAGAGAGAGGAGCGGATTACGCGGGAGATGATGAGGCTGCCCTAACAGGGAATAAAGTCTGACCCAGAATGTACAGCCAGGACCGGGTCATTGGCCCACTTACCTCTCAGCCCCTGTGTGCCACAGTCCCTTGCAGCACAGCCGTCCTCTCAGGGCAGAAGAAGGGATGTTCCCTCCTAAGGTTTCCAGTCAGTCCTGAGTCTGAGCAGATGGGAGGAAAAGAAATTCAATGGCCTGGGGAGGAATCAGGCAGGTGAAACGATTAGCCAGGGCCACCCCACGCTCTGCCATTGATCTTCTGCCACGGAGCTCCTTGTGACCCGATGAGCCTGTTCTGCAAGAGAACATGTTTTAGAAACACATTGACTTACTTTAGAAACACATGGCCTTGATGGAGGCCATGGTTCTATCCAGAAGAGACCAACCAAGCAAGGACATCCCTCCCTGCAAAGCCGGGCCGGTTGAGCAGAGCACCTCGCAGGAGAGGCTTTCACATCCCAGAACCTCCGGCTGGTTCCCAGGCTGCAGAACACACCAGGCCCTGGCTGAGAACTGGCCCCAGCCAAGAGAACGACCTGATGGAGAGAGACCTTGGGATCCTGAGAGCGAGGAGCCCCAGGACACGGAGCATGAACGCGACACATCAGACTCATCTTCACTCCATCCGCAGGGCCTTCTTTGGAAAACCTGCAGGAAAACCTGCCGTATTTTTGATATTTTTTTTTCCTTCTTTTTTCCAAATGGATTTACAGGCACATGCATGAGCATCATCAGTGCATGAGCACATCTTTCCATGCAGGAAATCCCAAAGCTAGGATTCCACTTAGGAATAATCCCCTGGCCTCCTCCGTGCACACAGAGGGGAGGTCCAGCTACACTCCCCCTCTCCAGGAGGATTATCTGAAGAAACATCTGTAAGACAACCCTCGCAAACACCTCCTCCCCCCAAAGCATTTTTCCTCCCCTGGTTGTTCTGGGAGTGACTAAAGGCCTCAGGATTTTGCCCACAAATAATATAAAACAGGTGCAGAAGTAGGAGAGGTTTGCCAGCTCCATTACTCCTTTATAGCTCCTGGCAGTTTCAGAAGCAGCCTGGCTTTGTACAGTGCAGGACTGCTGTACTAAAAATGCAAATACTCTATAGGCACCGTGGGTTTTATTCACATTGCAAGAATTCCTGCGTTCAAAGGAAAAGCAGCAGCAAGCACCTCTGCCAGGTTACCTGAGAGGAAGCAATTGCATTAACATAATCTTGCACTGCAAAAACACTAACTTTTACGCTAGTCATTTGATCTACAGAGAACAAATTCGCCAGATTGAATTGACAGTGGAAATTTCTGGGCAGTAGTCCTGTTCCAGTTTCCCATATGTACTTACTCGCAGTCGTGATTGCATTATTATTTTTATATTCTCAGTCTATATTAACCTGTTACTGATATCACTATAATACAGTGACTGTGGTTTGTGCCACATATAAAAAGCAGAGAGTTCAGAACAACAGAAAGACCAGAATTAAGGGCTAAAAAAGGCTGGTCTGACTGTCCAGGCTTGGCTTTTTGCTAACATCGGCCAGAGAAACCTTCCTGGCCCTGTCCTTAGCAAGTCCAGCCCAATATGACCCACAAAAACATCTTTTTTTTGGGGAAAGAAAATCTACCTTCCATCTGGTTTCACACACATGAAAACTATTAATGCTAGAGGGCACCAATTTCTCCAGCTTGAGGAGAAAAGATTATAATGACAGATGTGAGCTCAAAATAGGGGCAAAAAACTATGTTGGAAGAAAGAGGGGAAATGGATCCCAAATCCAAGGCTTGTGGCAGGCATGGGCAACCCAAGCAACGCCCAGGTATCAAAATGAACCACGACCGAGCACAGCCAACACAAGAGGACAGCCTGAAAGAGCAGAAGAGAGATCAGGCTGGTCAGGTGCTTGGAGATGCTCATGGTTTCCAGTAAGGTCCTAGTTCACAAGAGCTATTCAGTCTTGCTACGTACTGATGAGGGCCTGTGCACCTTGAAGCAGCATTGCCCATTGAGGGCTGGCTCTTTTTCCCCTTTGTCACAGAGGGAAACTGAGGCATGAAGATTATTGCACCGGTTCCTCAATTTGCAGAGGAAATCTCCGTCACCACCAGGAACTGGAGCTCATCCCCTCCCACAGGCTCCTCTCAGCTCTGACCTCCCGCTCCAAAAAAGCAAAACAGCCTCACACAGAGGAACAAAATCACTGCCCAGAGCCTAAGATGGGAGGGTCTGCTACCCCTCCGAACCCCAAGAGCAGCCTCGCAAGAGCCACCTAACTGAGGATGACTCCTGATTTTGATCTTCTCACGGTGCTTTTCCACCGCGCTCCAGGAGAGCGCAGTTCTGGACAGCCCATGGAGGTTTTCCTCACCAAAGCAAACCCATCCAGCTTCTGTCCATCAGTGCTCGCTGCCTCGTGGCTCATCTCGGAATATCTGCCAGCACCCCCCTTGCATTCTTCTTTTGTGCTTTTCGTGCAGATAAAACTGAGCTCCGAAAGGTGCATGTGGGGGTTCTCCAAATGCCTGCCCCTCAACGGCATCCCTCCTATCAGATCTGTGGCATGATGACAGAGTTCCTTTTTGGAGCAGAAATACCCCTCCAGAAACGCTTTCCGTGGAGCACTTGGCTGCTGCAGAAAGAGGGGCACTGCAGACCACGGGCAGCTCGGTGCAAAGGCAGGACCTCAGCTCGGCAACTCCCCAAGCTGGAGCATCTTGGCCAAGGCCCCGCTTAGACACCTCTCCATCGCGCTGTAGAGCCACCCCAGGTCGGCGTCACGAGTGTCTTGGTGGGCTGTAACGCGGTTGGGACCCGACGCTTCGGGCACACGCAGCAGGACGGAGCCAGAGTAGATGCCGGAGCCAATGGCTCTGTGCTAATGGTGCGGGCACCATTGGCACCAGCCCCACAGCAACGATGCCCAAGCAACTCTGCTACAAAGGCTGCCCCAGAGGGCAACTCCGGGTGTTAGCACCAACGCATTGAACACGCAAGGAAAACGAATCCTTGTTGAGGTATGATTTAAGTTCCTTTATGTTTCCCAGCACATCACACAGTGCCCTCTGGTGCACGCTCAAGCGAGAAAGGCTCTGGGCTTTCAGAAGGGTCTCAACTTGCAACGCTGTTCAATGCCAAGTCCACGTTCACTTTACTTTAATTGAAAAAAATAGCTAATCCACAGTATTTTGGTGGGAGCTCAATCCATTTAAGATGGGATCCTTTCCAAAGTGAGAAAAGCTATTCAGCATTAAAAAAAAAAAATCTATGTCATAATATTTCTCCTATGACTGATGATATTATAGGCACAGATAGAGCATTAGACATGACATCACAAATTTCTGTTATTTAAAGGGACAATGTCAAGTTTAAAATTAACAGAACCACTCAGTCATTCATCAATATGAAATAGGGTAACAAACGCAGCTTCAACAAAATTGCTCTCCACTTCCATCAAAATGATTTGACTTTAAAAATATGGACTGTTTCCCTTCTTACTAGGGCTGGAGGAGGGAGAGCACATCAAAATGCAGATCAAAATGGTATCGTGGTGACTGAGCCGGGGGCTGTCCCTGAGGGACTCACACCTGGTCATGAGAAGAAGCCTGAGGAGGCAGAAGAGATAGGTGACACGACCCATCGCCCCTGACTGCCCCATTGGCTGCTCCAGGCATTGTTTGGATACCCACTTCAGGCTAAAAAAACGCTCCAAGACTGAGAAACCCCAATGGGGTTGCCTGGATCTCTGAGCGTTGCCCTATGAGATCATCCCATGAGCTCACCAGTGCCCCATGTAACCCATCATCTACGGCCTTCCTCCTCCTGCTTCCCCACTGCTAGATTTGTCCGGTCCATCCTCAGCCTGGGGAATTACCCCAAACACCTCCCAGTTTGCAAGAGAAGCGGGAGGCCTCCCCTCACCGGGCAGGACTGCTCCTCCTCCTCCGGGTGCATCTCAGCAAAGGTTCCTCAAGACAAGCGAGTGACTGTTGGAAACCACCGCAACCTGTGAGCGCCTCTTGCCAGGCTCGAGAAAAGTATTTTGATTTCTGAAGTTAGTTGTGGAAGGCTCCAGGAACACTCCAGATTTGCAGAGGATTGTCAATTAGAGCCCAGGACATCAAGTGCAATCAGGCAAAACGAGCGTGCCCGTTTGATGGGAAGGAAGCACAAAAGAAGAGCATGTGACCAAGCTGCTAAGCCCACTGAAGCACTTAATGCTGTGAGGAAGATAATTAGCACCTAAAAATGAAAAGGAAACAAAATTTAAAGATAACAGGAAAGACAGAAAGGGAAACAGTACACAGAAGATCCAGGTAAAACAAAAATTAAGATCCAAGTAGAGACACCAAATGACATTTTCAAAAGAGCCTCTTATTTAGGAAGCCTAAATCCCATTTTATGCAGGACTTTCAGCTTCCACGGGCTGTCATGAGGTGTAAGCTTCTAGGGCCCTGACTGAAAGGATATTTAGGCATCTCAAATACAGTCTGGAGCTCAGGGGCTGTGAGTTATTCATCATAGAGAAGCCCCACGATGTGGCCAGCAAATCTACAAGACTCCAGCCAAAGCTGCACAGATCAATTCCACCTATGACCCAAAGGCCTCAGTCATTTCAAAAATGTGATTTGGGAAAGTCTGGAAACTTTGCCTCAAATCTCATTTCTGCGAGTAAAAGTTACTGAGATTTTTGGCTCTGTGGCATCAATTTGAAAACTACTCCAAATGGCTCCAAGCCATTAATAAAAGCTCTGAGCAATCTGGACAGGGGCTGCACTTATGTTTAGTAAACAGCAGCTAGGAACAACTAGTTGAGATCTAAAAGGGACGAGAGGGTAGGAGGCTGCGGAAATGGGCTGGTACATGACAAGAAAGAATAAAACGACTTCAGGGAAGAAAGAGGTCCTTCCATGGGCCATGCCAGGACCATGTTTATCAGGAGCACTGATGTGTGCACCATAGTGCAATGCAAGACCACAGCCAACAGCAATAAAAGCTAATGGAAAAGAGAGATCTAGGGCAACTGAGAGGAAAGGATGGCTGGAGGTGGCCACATCCTTACACCGGCTCACAGAACAGGTAGCCAGCAAGAAATCTAAACACAGCCCCCCATTTCAGACATTTGCTTGTTATTTTTTCCATGAGTAAATTAGTCTTTCTCATCTGATAATGCTGCCTAATTCTCAGCAAGTAGGTAGAGATAAATCCCTCCAGTGTCTATTTTTTTTTTTCCCATTATTCTTGATGTCAAGGAAGCTTATTCTCATCCATTTGATCTCTTTTCTAGTCACGCGGCCCGGGACACAGGTGACTCTGAAGCGCCAGCTCTGCATGTCATTTGATTTTGCATTTCCCTCCATCCAGACAGCCTTCCTCCGTCACCGGGTACATGGGGATGGTTTGTCCCATGATGCCAGCCAGTGAAAATCCCGGATTGCTCATCTCTTCCAAAGCCAGCTGTATCCCTAGCATCTGGCGATCCCAAGCATCCGTGCTTGCATCCCTAGCAGCTGGGGATGCTTAGATCGTGACAGGATGCTCCTGGCTGCAACAGGCATGTTTCCGAATCTCTCTCCTCCGACGCGATGCCCTTGTGTGTTTTTAGGTCCCTTTCCAAAACCCACTGAAATCAACGGAGAGACTCCGGTACTGCTCGTGGTGAGCAGCAGGCCCAGCCTTTAGGGAGCACACCGCAGTCCAAGGCTGGGCTTCAACACAGAAAAACACTCCATCTTCCATCCAGCAGCAGGGCATTTCAAAGGCCATCAAAGCCCTTGATCACAGATTTTCACTGAAGTCTCCATCCATCCAGAGGCAGGAGAAGCATAACATAAGGAGGGAAGCAGAGGGGAAAAACAAGCAGAAGTCAGATGTGACTCAGCTCAAGGTCTGTGGGATTTTAGCCAGCTCGTATCTGAAATGAGCTCAGCTCATTTCTCCACCTTGTTCTGTTCCCTGCCAAAACTTGATTTTCTCATATCAGAAATGCAAAAAGAACCTGCGCAGAGGAACTCTGGGTGGCACTTGCACCTTTGACCAACGTGCTGCTTTGTGTATGTTTGTCTGGTTAGAGTCAGAGACATTTCTGCTTGGAAGGAGGGAGGAGGCTTTATCTTCACATTTTCATGGATGTTACTCCCTTGGAAAAGTCACAGTGTGAAGCCTTGATGTGCCAGGCTCTCCATACATACAGAAGAACTGAAGACCTCTGTCGGAGTGACCTCCGGCCCATGGTCCCACAGCCATGACTCCTGGAAGGAGCGGGGTCCGCTGCCCCTCGGGCACCGAGCTCCTCAGGCAACCCAACCTCCCTCCCTTCTCTCTCATCTACACAGGTCAATAATATCTCCTTGTCTCTCCTTTAGTACGGAATACATGAAGAAGGTAAACCTCATTACAGGCAGGGGCCATGTGGACATAGCCCTCAACTACTACTCTGGCAATGGCCTCCATGCCTTGGCCACAATTTCATGTGCCAACCTGGACAAGCCTCACGTCTCAGTTTGCCATCTGCAAAGGCAGTACAATTAATGACTTTTCTCCAATTCTTTGCTATTCTTTGTCGTAAATGGCCATGGTCAGAGATGATTCAGACTATTATACACTCCCTACAGACTTCTATTATGGTTAAGTTAATTAAAATCTAAATAAGACTGACACAACATCAATAATGGTGCCTTAAAGGAACAAATGCGACATTCTGGTTTCTTAGAACAGTCATCTTTTCCATCAAATCTTTAGGATATGAAATATGACTATAGAAAAGCCAACCTCTACAACTTATAAACAAGCTGACAATCCTTGATGGCCACTGGTGGTGTACTGAATTACCTCGGTTGCCACGTGTTTGGAAAAGGGAGATATACCTGGCAATTCTCCTTTGAGAGGTGGAAGAAAGAGACATCAAAACATCCAATTTGATCCTATGCAGCTCTGTTATTAGGAATGCTAAGAAAGTAACCAAATGCATGCAGGTAGCTCCAAGAAGATTTATATTATTGCTACTACAATTATTATTAAGGCTGAAAAAGATCCTTAGGCACAGCAGGACCATTATAGAATAAAATATGAAAGCAAATTGCAGAAGAAAGCAAAATAATTGAAGCAATAAGTGAAAACACATAATGCACAAGAAAACACTATAATCCAACAATGACTTCCAGGGCTGTAGAACTGGAAAGTTTCCATATAAAGAAAAATGAGATGGATCCATTTAGGAGACCTTCTAAAACACTAGAGTTTTCATGAGCTTTGGCATCAGAAAACAATTTTGCCTGGACACAGCCTGGGAAGAACTGGAGTAGAAAGACCAGGGTAGGGGGTTGCAAGCAAGGAAAGAGAAGCCCCGGTGCCTCCCTGCACCTCCAGAACTACCTCTCTCAACCCCCTTCCTCTACATGAGGATGGATGTCAAGATCTCCTTCTGCATCATATTCTGTACCATACACACGTATCCGTATTTACATCCTTACTGCTGAAATCAAGGGTGTCTTCACCATAACAGCTCTCTTGGGAGCCTCGGGAGTCGTGGTTCCCTTCTCTTTCTCTCTCCCTTCCCATCCTCACAGCCCAAATACCACTTAAATTCAGGCTCTGCATTACTGGTGTGACCAGGGCAGGCCTGGGCACAGGGACAGCCCCAGACGGGCTCCCAACAGGCAGCCCAGGTCCTGTCCCGTGCTCCGAGCTGCCATTCACTGCAGGCTATGAGAAACAACTGCAAAATACAGGGAGGCCCCTTCCTTGCCCATTAGGCTCTCCAATTCTCACCACAAGCTTTTTTATTCTAGTTTTGGGGGGTTCCATTGGCAACATGGTTAAAAGGCCTCCCTGCTGCTATGGTTCTTCCTCCTAATATATTTTCCCAATTTTTGCCTCTCTTTCTTTCCCTTCCACTTTGCCCCTGGGTTTTGCTATTTTACACATCCCTCTCCCCAGATCTCTATCTGCTTTTAACAGAGGCTGCCGGGAGACACGTCTCTCATTCCAGCCCAATCCCTCCTGCTGCCTTGAGGCCCCTCACGTTCCCCCTCGTCCCTGCAGCTGCTCGTGGTCTCGGGGCGAGCGCCACCTCTGCAGAAGGGCAAAGGGAGAGGAGGCTCTTCTGGCCAGATGGAGCAGTCCAAAGAAACCAGAAGGTTTCTGCACTAACCTCGCAGTCCTGGGGACGAGGGGAGAACAGTTCAAGACTGTGGGGAATTGATGCTGGAAAGCCCCAAATCCTTCTGCAGTGGTAGCAGCCCCCTCAGAGGCATTGCCACCTTATGCATTGCTGTTACAGGAGCTTGGAGAGGGAGCCTCTTGCTAGAGAAAGAGCAAGATAAAAGAGAAGTTTCCACCTCCTTTTAACCATCTCCTTGCCCTTGTACCACTCTGGCCTTATTTGCAAAGCGGCAGCAGCTGCTAAGGGCATGGGAGCAGCAGCTGTGCTCTCAGGCCACGAAGGCACACACCACGTTATATGCAGAGCACTGCAAGCTGCGTGCTGGAGGGAGAGCAAAGCAGCTTTCCAGCCCCTTGCTTGTCTCACCTGTACTGAATGAAATAATCAGCCTGGTCCCTTCCACCAGCACTATTGCTTCAGCTGAGTGAGTTCAACTTGTTGGGGCAAGCGGCACTGCCTGGTTACTGCTGGCCTCGTTGCAGCTCCATAGGGGTATCGGGGTCCTGCTCCTCCAGGAGGAGCTTCAGATGGAAGGTTTTTGCTACAGCTTTCAGCCCTCGAAAACTTAGAGCCTGGCCCTTAACACAGCAGGATCCAGGACTGGGTCACTTCTGGGCTTGGGTTTCAAAGACAACCCCACAGCTCCCTGAAGCCAACGTTGAAGCTCCAGCACCCTCTTAGACGCGTCACTGCACGGTGGTGGGAACCCATGGGAACCTGTGTGTCCTGCAAATGAGAAAAGAAAAAAAAAAATGGAAAATGATTGGGAAAGCTTCAAACACATGGAGAATGGGCCCATCTGCAGCACCAAAACCCAGCAGCAGAGACACAGCCTCTCCCTGCGCTGCTGAACAGGAGCTGAGGATCTCTCAGGAGAAGGTCTGTCCGCCCCTGTGCAACCTTCTTTGTCCTCCCACCTGGTCATTCACTCGCTGCTTCTTCCAGAGACTGAGCGCCCTCAGCTCTGACTAAGGCTTTATGGTTATTCCTCCATCCTTCCCTAGGGTCTGGCTAGGGCTGCCCATGATACGTGAAACCACATCCCACCTAGTGCCCAAACGGAGCAGGACTAGCCTGGCACGAGCCAGGGCAGGCCACGAACCTGCTCTTTTCTTACTCAGCATTTTCAACATGCAGTTCACTTCTGAGAGGATTTTGGATTAAGCTCTTTAAGTAACAAAGCAAGACTTCTTCTTTAAACCTTTATTTAATCACATAATCCTGAAGCAAGACCTCTCCTCCCCTTTGGGAAAGAAAGGGAAATGTGTTTGCTGAGGGAGACATAATTACTTTATCCTTGTATAATTGGATGATATTTGCCGATTAAACAGAGAAAACCTTGGGAAAAGTTTGATGTTTGATAACAATTTAAATGTCTTGAAGAAAAATCCAAGACACCTTCTCCCCACCAAAAGAAAACAAAAAACAAAAGAACAACCATGTAGCCCCCCAAAGTGACCCCAATACTAAGGAAAATGGGTCTCTCTTGGGTGGCTACAGAATATGGTGTTCCCTTCACTGCAAAAGGAGGACACAGCACAGCCCCTGACACCGCTTGTTACTGTTGGGTCTGGCCAGGAGCTCCATCAGCCGTGGCTTCCTGGTGGGCTCCGTCCCAGGGAGGCGTTTGCTCCGGATGAACCCATGCAAGGTCCAGCTCTTCCCAGCCCGCAGCTTTCCCTGCTGACCCCTTCACAAGGCCACGGCCCTCTCAGCACCTCTGTGATCAGCACGATGTTTCCAACAAAACGTTCCCAGGATGCCTGGGGTCAGCAGGGACCTCAGGAGGGCTCCAGTCCAACCCTCTGCTCAAACGATGGCCAAGACCAGATCATAGAACCGTTATGGCCAGTAAGGGCCTTCAAGACGACATCAAGTCCAGCATGATGGCTGAGATTGTTCAGGGTGGTCTTGAAAACCTCCAAGGACGGAGACAGCGCAGACATCCTGACGCATGGCGTAACCTCAGCCTTACTGCTGCCTCCATGCCCACGTCTAACGCCCAGGCCATGGGCGCCTCCATGCCCACGTCTATCGCCCAGGCCATGGGCGCCTCCATGCCCACGTCTATCGCCCAGGCCATGAGTGCCTCCATGCCCACACCACGGGCGCCTCCATGCCCACGTCTAATGTCCAGGCCATGGTCGCCTCCCTGTCGACGTCTAACGCCCATGCCATGGGCGCCTCCATGCCCATGTCTATCGCCCAGGCCATGAATGCCTCCATGCCCACACCATGGGCGCCTCCATGACCACATCTAACACAGGGGTTCATGGAGGGCAAGGAGCATCTCCAGGTCGCATGCATGATCAAGTGCAACACACAGGGAGGTTTTGATCACCGGGGTCTCGCAGCACCAAGAAACCCGAGGAACAGGAATAGCAAAGCGCTCCCGGGAGCCTATTTATCCAGTGGCAACAGAGCGCTTTGAAGGCTTGAGGAGGAAGATACGTAACAAGCTCAAACCAAACCACACCAAACCTACCACTACCAAAGCAACACTGTCAGATCTGCACGCATGCTTGGAAACATTAATTACTATAAAATGCTATAAAACATCCAGACCATACGCCTCTCATTATCTTCTGTCGCTGAATCCACACATTTTCTACACGTCTTTCCGAGTTTACACGGCACTACTTGCATTTAATGGGATTTTGGTGCAGGCGGACTAGTGCAAAGGGAGCAGCTTATATGGAATATTAAATATTCAACGGGGATATGTGTAGTGTGACAGCCAGCTCACTGCTGCCAGCGCTCCTACAGAAGGGGAACGTCACCCATCAGTTAAAATTTAGAATTTCAGCCTACAAAACCTTTGTAGAGCAGGAAAAATGCTTACAGGGTTGGTAGCAGCCTTTTATAGAGCGAGGAGACCATAAACAGGGATATAAATAGCGATATTTGCATGCAAGCTGCGAGTTACTGGGGTGTTATTTTTGTTGTTGTTGTTTTTTAATGATCATGAAAACAGGGACTTCGTGGGCCGCTACGCACCCAAAGGCAGCAACGAGGACTTGAGCACGTGAGCCCAACCAGCGGGGACACAGCGTCACGGAAGGGTTGAGGTTGGACGGGACCTCAAGGAAACAGCTACTGTTGGGCACGAGCTCCCCAGGGAAAGCAGAGGGCTCTACAGGTGGTCTGAGGCAAAGGATGTCCCCCAGCACCTAGACCCGGTCCCAGATGCAACGGGTGGAACCTCTGCCCCGTCACTCTTCAGTCTCTGCCGTATTTTCTCATTTCGCCACCTTCACGACCAGCTCAGCACGTGAACAGATTGGGCCGGATGCCTGGAAATTGCTGTGGATGTCGACGTAAAAGCCTGTTGACTTTTCCTCACGGTGAATACACTGACTATAAAAGGAATTAGAAGAAAAAGCAATTTTAGAAAACCCGTTCGAGACCACTTCATAAAGACACAGCTGGCTGTGCAGAGCTCCTCTGGCTTCCACTGCAGCTTCGCAGGATCGCAATTACGAGCAATTAGCATTTTGATGCACTTCGTTATTACAGTAAGAGCAAAGAAACAAATACCTGAGACGGGCTGGCCAGAACGAAGCCAGAAGAGAAATGCACATTACAAACGATTGTCTAAAACTCAAGCTTTTAGTATAAGCATTGGCAATTTTGTCTTATTTTGCACTGAAGGAATTGCCAGTACTGCAGTGTTGCCAGACCCCCAAGCCAGGCCAGGTTGTTCAGAACCAGGCAGTTTGGCTCGCTCAGCTCTCCTGTGCCAAACCTGAGAACTGGGCAGTGGTTTAACCCGTATCTGCTCAGGGTACCTCTGGTTGGATGGGCAGGTCCGGATGGGAAACGTTGGCCCTCTGTCCCATTCTGCAGGTAGAGCTGCTGTGGAAGGTGAGGGTGCTGAGAAGCCCCCGTGCCATGGGCAAGGCCAGAGCACCACGGGGAGCCTCCTCTACCCCTCCATAAGGATGTCCTCTAGGCTCATGGAGTTGTGGATCCCTCCAAAGTTGCCTGTCCTGCCCTTATAGCCCCAGCTCCTCGCCCAAACTCCGCACCTCATCCTGGGAGGCTGCTCCGAATATCCCACGGGATGTTTGGAGACCTCCCCCTTCACAGCTGCCCCCTCCGTCAGCCTCTCCTTGCCCTGCCGTGGTACCTGCCCTGCCGTGGGGACCTCCAGGGTCACTGCTAAGTGCCGGGAAACACCATGTGATGGGAGCCTATGGAAGAAGAGCAGGAGAAGCGGAGCATGAGCACCGGGGTGGGAAGCAGGGGGAGCAACAGAACAGTGTCAGGGGGATGGGGGATGCGGGGGGAATGCGGCCTCGGGATCTAGTAACATGTTCTTATGGCCATACGTCTGTATTTTGCTTTTCTTGGGAGGCAACATGTGTGTCCGGCAGCTCCTGGCAAAAGCAAACTGCGCTCAGCGCTCGCATTCGGAGGCGCGTGGAAAACCCCTCCGCTCCCACTCTGCCCATCCCCAGGTGCTGAAGCTTCCCGGGACAAGGCAAAGGCAAGGCCTAAAACACGACCCCAGCGCGTCATCTTGCAAACGGGGACGGCCGAGATGGGAAGCTGCAAAGAGGGAAACCCCAAGGAGCTCTGCAACGCCTCGGGAGAAGCAGAAGTGCAAAAAGATGGTGCAAAAGCTCTGGAGATTATGTGGGGCAGCAGCCAGCCTGGGCGGTCCCGGGGAAGCAGCAACTGCGATGATGAAACGTCTGGACACGAGGCACGAGCTGCCGCTGTCTGCACGTGGAGGCCGGGGAAGTGGGAGCCAAACCCTGCCCTCCACCCCCAGCCTCGGGCTGCGACCGTCTTTGTGGCTTCAGGGCCAGGATCCTCTGTCCCCAAGAAGCGTGAGAGCAAAATACTTGTTGGTAGCAGCTGATGAGCACTTTGACCATGTCCAGCCCGGACAGGTCCATCCCTGTGTTGGAGGCCACCTTGCCCAGTGGGGCCACCTCCATTCGTGGAGAAGTTGCTTTTGTTGCAGGGAACGTTGGCAAGCAGCTCGGCATGGGACGCTTCGCAAGGACTCAACAACGGAGCGGGAGGAAACGCAGCGATTAACTCGGCGCGCTCCAAGTGACCAACAGCACCTACAGCAAAGCAAATAACAATATTGGTCTTAGCTCCGTGCCTTCACCCCATCCCTTACACAACCGAACGCAGAGGTTACAACTGCTCCTTGGATGCTTTCTGCTCCAGCGATGTTTTCTGTGGACAAAAGATGTTCAGCATCACCCTCCAAACAAGGAGGCCCGGTCCGGTGCTTAATCCTCAGTGCTTTGATGTGAACCCATT
Source organism: Eudromia elegans (assembly GCA_003342815.1). NCBI lineage: Eukaryota > Metazoa > Chordata > Aves > Tinamiformes > Tinamidae > Eudromia > Eudromia elegans. Next base: position 665,570 of record PTEX01000259.1, on the reverse strand, counting down.
TTGTTCAACTAGAAAATTAATCTCTAGTCTAAAAAATAATCTCCCTGCGCTCCACGCGTGGCCGCGCAGGGGAACCCGTATCCCACTTCTCCAGCTCGTGTGCCGCCACGGAGCAGCTCTGCTCCCGACTGCCGTGGCCAAGAGCCGCCTCTACCACCAAATCACCACCGCGTCCCGGTGTCGGGAGGGATGGTCCTACCCGCAGCACTAGGGATGGCAGCGTCCTAGGAGGAAAGGGAGGTTTTCTGGGAACGGGAAGCCACGGGAGCGAGACCGGCTCCATCCCCCTCCCTGCCCTGCGAGTTCGTTCCGGGTTGAAGCCTCTCAGTAGTAACTTCATTTCACGTGTTGTTTTCTCGCTACTGTTTCTCTAAGGCATTCAACGAGGCTCATACTTATTTAAAGCAAATGGAATTTGTGGTTCTCGGCAGGCCTTGGGGCGTGCTGAGCGAGAGCAGAAGCTCCAGCGCTACCTCCGCGAGCCGAGCAGGGCTCGGAGCAGCTTTCCGTGCAACGCAACAAGCCCGCCACCGAAGAACAATACTTTTATTATTAATGTGCTAATGCCACGACCCAGGGCAGCCTGGCTCTCCTGGTCTCACTAAAGAGTTCACCCCTGTTTTTACTGAATTAAACTCGAGCGCTGATTTCGGTAACGTGGGGATGATGCATCACTACATCCTCCACCACGGGGCTGCTGGAGGAGACCGAATCACATCAGAAGCCCCTCCGGGCGCCTCGCGCTGGGCTGAAATAGGCCCAGCAACATCCAGTGCTTGTGATGGCCACGATGGAGAGTTTTGTTTATTCGCTCTCTTATGAGTACCGTGCATGGGAAACGTGTGGGTCTTGAAGTGCTCTCGCTCCCCGATTCCCTGATAAGCTTTGCCCAGGGCCCGGGGGGAATTCAGTCTTCCTGCAGAGCTCTTCCCGGGCAGAAAGCTCAGTGTGAATCGCAAGCAGCAAAGCAGCGTTAAGGCTTTTGTGCCATGGGGCCCCCACAGATGATACCCAACCCATATTCTCTATTGTTAAACATTTTAACGAGTGTTATTGTCCCTACAGCGCGCCAACGACACCCTCACGCCCGGCCGGCTCGCAGTGACCGGCTGCGCCAGCGGGCGCTCCGGCAACACCGTGACGAGGAACAGCGGCACCCGAGCTCCGCCCCAGGCTGCCGCCCAAAGCAGCCCCGTCCTCGTGCCCAGGGCCATATCCACCCGTTACCTTCGAGCAGGCGCACGGCCCGGCTGCAGGAAACGCCACCCGCGCCAGGGCATCGCGCGGCTCCGAGGAGCGGCCGTCGGCGGAGCCCAACCCGCGAGCGCCTGATGGAAACGCAGGGTGCGATGGGGCTCCTGCCAGAGCAATCGGTCAACCTGTAAATATTGCCGTTAAATCAGCTTCTTGCTTTGAATCGTGTTGCTCGTAAACACGATTTGAGGGTGGGGATAAACATGGAATTATTGGTGGCATCTTCATCCATGCTAAGCACATGTATCTAGATGAAATAAAGTGGCTGCTTTTATTTATTTTTTCCCCTGTAGTTATGGAATGGATTCCTGCAGATTTTGCCTTTCCTTAGGAAGAAACCTCAGCCATGTTCCTAGCTGTCCTAGAACTGGATGGAATGTGTTCATGGGCTGCAGAGGCTGCCATGGGCTGGCCTGGGAAGATGAGCAGGGTTTTATCATCATCATCATCGTCTTCTTGCCATGCAATTGCACCAGGAGACTTCTGAGCAGGATTACAGGACCTGAACCTATAAGAAGCTCAAATAGCTGCACTGGCAAGTCCTGCAGGCTCGGTGAGGTCAAACCACCCTGTCCACCCAAAAATGCCAGACCCAGATACAGCTGGAGACTATGGAGGATTGAGAAGACAAAACCAAGGCACTGCAAGAAGCAGTGGTAAGACTATATGTACAATAATGTCCCTACCTGCAGAAATAAACCTCAAGGAAAGGAAATAAGAACAATTCGGAGTGCTGTAGAAGGGAAACCGCTGGTTCACACTAGGTTTTCTAGCAGTGACAATCAGCCCCAACACAAGGTAATCCTGGATGTAAACGGAGGCGTTCAGGAGCAAACACCCGCACAGCAACAGGTCAGCTCCCAGGGCGCTCATCCCATTGCCGTGCCAGGCACAGGGAGCCAGGAGGAAGGGGGTAAAGACGCCAAGAGCAGCGACGGGGCCGCTGGGGCAGGACCAAGGGCCCCCACTCCACCCCAGGGAGCTGCAGCAGCAGCTGGACCCGTATGGGCCAACCCATTCCCGTCACCAGCAGCCCCATTTCACCTGCTTCCCCGCCCAGGGCTTCATCCAGGGCAGAAATAGTCGAAGTGAGGAGCTGTGGACAATAAATCAATAGCTCGGGGGGCTGCCGGGCAGTGGGTAATTTGTGCAGCGGCTCCACGTTTCCCGGGGCACTGGCTGCATGCGAATGCAGCGTTTAGCAGCTAATTATTCACGGCTTTGATGCCTTTTCTCTGTTTGTCTAAATAACACGTATTTAGTGCTAAGATGATTTAAACGGCCGATCTAATCTGAGCCCCTGGCAAAGAGGATCAAATTCAGCAAGGCAGCGGCAGTTTCAGCTCCCAGATGGCTGCTCCAGAGGTGAGGATTATTTTATTATCTGCATCCCTAAAAAATCCTGGCGATAAGAGAGGCGGGTGGGAAAGCCACTGGAGGTGGGAGGCAGCATCTCCCACCCAATTCAGCTTTCCCATGCGGCTGGTTTTAGAGGAAAACCCATGTGCAGGGACCACCATCCTCAGCAGAAAACTCCCGTTGGGAATGCTGCTCGAGGGGCTTTGGGGTTGGAATACGCCCTCCTGCTGAGTCTTATGAACTATTACTTGGCTGTAGGAAGTTTCGTGCAGGAAGATGCCCCAGGAGAAACGGGGCTGTTGGTCTGTCCCTCTTGCTGCAGGTGCCAAGGGCCAGGCTGAGAGGCCTCCACTGTCCTGGGGATCTTCGGGCAAGTTTTTTGCCAGGCCTGAAACCACGAGTTGGCAGAATGTGGAAACACGACTTGGTGAAAGCAGAAACCGTCCGTGAGGACGGATCGTTGGCAGCTCCTCTTCCCATTCGGATATTTCCTTCTAAGTTGGAAAGTCTTGAAACTTCTCCTCATTCAAAAAGCATCTTGTTTGAATAAACCTGAGCTAATCCACGCCTTAAAAATTGACGTAGATGAAGGCAGAGGCCGCCCCGTCCGCAGCCCTTCCAACCAGCGACCAGGGCCGCTGCCCCAGCTAGGACCACACACCAGGATTTAGCCAAGCTCCATGAAGTCATGGGAAGCTGCCGAGGGGTCCTAAGTCACTCGCCATGGCCAGGGGACAACGTCTGCCCTGCTCGGTCCCACAGAGGGATCTTCGTCCCACGGTGGTCTCCGCTGAGCCCCGCAGCCCCTCCGGCCCGCGAGGTGCCACCTCCTTTTCAATGTCCCCTCTCTTGGTCGCTCTCGAGATGCTCCCCTGGCCCAGCCAGTGCTGCTGGCTCTTCTCACTCGGCCCTCGCCCGGGGGAGAACCCACCAAGCTGGAAGGAGAGGCCTCATGGGAAGGAGAAGAAGGAATCCAGGAGCAACTTTCCCCAGGGAAGACCAACTTTGGGAATGCTAATGCTTCCTCAAGAGCTGTTTTCTGAGGATTCGCTTCCCTCGCTTCACCGCGGCGATGCAACGAGAGGTACCGTCCCCTCCTCAGCCCATGTCTCCTCTTGGCACAGCAGCACCTCTAACGTGGCAAATGGGTCGGGAGAAGCAGCAGATAGCTGCTTCTAACAGATACCCACCCAAAGCTGGTGGGTGTCAGCCCTGTCTGGGGCAGGTTTGGCCTTTGGAGATCTTTGCAAACCAAATTTCCCCCCTCCAGAATGAGACACAACCCTTTGGAAGGTTCAATGGTAGAATGGCAGCAGGTTCTGCCCTCTCCCTTGTGGAGTCATGAGGAGGGGGGTAAAGGAGGGGGAGGTAAAGGAGGGGGGTAAAGGTGCCCCAGGAGGGGCACCCTGGAGCAGCCCAGGGCTGGCCCCGGGTCCCCCGTCGCCAACGGGAGCCTGCTCAGCCTGGCGTGATGCCCGTGGCTTTGGACACCACCCTTGGCTGCTGCTGGTGCTGCTCGGGATGGGCAGAGGCAGGAGCCTCCCAAACCGCCGTGCTGCATCTCTCCTGGGGTGCCCCAGGGCGGGGGCGCGGTGCTGCACGGTGCAGAGTCTCAGGCACAGGGCTCACACCATCATCCCTCACTTCTGCTGGCATTTTTTACCAAGAAACACAGGGCCACGTCTGCAGAAATGAGGTGGGAGCAGATCCTGATGCCAACCGCCCTCTGCTCCAGGGTCTTCTCAAATGCTCCCCAAAGAGTCTCAGAGATCTTGTCTTTAAGAGCTTAAAATCAGATTTGGCCATTTCATCTTTAGGATTGACCTTTTGAAGACTCCATCTTGGCTATTTGGGACCAAGGATCCTTTCTGTTTTCTGGGATTAGCTTCTAGGAATCACATCAGTTCTTTGGGCAAAATCTGGGAGACCTGAGTTACCGTCAACCCTGGGCAATTCTGGTTGCAGCGAGGAGGAGGAAGAGTCACCTCACCTCTGTGCTCGAGGAAGAGCATGAATCCAAGCTTGCTGAGTTTGGCCCTGGTTCAGATCCAAACCTATGAAAAACAGGTTGCCCAGGCTAATAAAACAATATTTACAGCAGCAGAACATCCCCACGGGCTGATCCTCAAACCTCACCTTCATAGAGGTCTTTCCTGATCAGGATCTTTTACAAATACCTGGCAAAAGAAACATAGGATTATTTAGCCAAAGACCAATCCTTCTTCCCCTTTATTTTTAAATGCATTGAGTGTATACTGTAATAATACAGCCCCGCTGTGCAAAAGCATAAACCACAACCCAAGCAAGCACACCGTTGAGACACCATTTATTTTAGACCTAAAAGCAGCGATTTCGGGGAAGGCACCAAACGCTGCCGTTGGTTGTGGCAAGCCCCATCTCCTCGCAAATAAACAACTTCCAGCAAAAGAGAAACTCCCGTGTACCAAGACCCACGACGTAAGGGGCAGGGCTGTCCAGCCCCACGGCTGCGCATGGATGAATCCGCAGCAACCATCCGTTCGAGCCGGCGGGGTCACAAATTTAGCAGTCCTAGAAATAGCTGTAGACAGTGATTTGTATTAAGTCGTACCAGTTGAAAGCTACTTGTGTAAGAGGATTTCTTTGGGATATGTGCATTGAAAGATTTGCTTTAAGCACGCGGCGATTCCAGCGTCATTGTGGGAGCAAATCCTGCCCGAGTTTTTCCCGGAATTGCTTCTAGAAGTTAGACGGGGAACGGGACACGGCACCCGAGAGGTGCTTCCACAGCACGTCTGCTCCCATGCACCGTGCCGAGGGGTAGGCCGGGAAAGGGGAGGAATCGTGGGGATGGAGGGAACACAGGGATGACGAGGGAGAGATCTTGCCTAGTGGCAACAAGTTATTTCAACATGGACAAAAAGCCCATGGAGAACAATATATGAAATGGAGACAGCAGAGTTTCTAGGTCTCAAAGGCACTTGGAAAAGAAAATATTGTAGATGTCCCTAAAGTTACAGCGAGAGAGCAAGGGGCGTTTTTCCTTTATGGTTCCCCTAGGAGTTCCATGGGAAAACATGGTCCAGTGCTAGGACCTTATGGAGCCTTTTATGTTATGTGCCTAATCACCACAGCAGCCTTCGAGGGCAGCCCGCTGGCCGCACCGAAACACAGCCCAAGCCAAGGAGGCCTCTCCGGTGCAGGAGCCACAAGGGAATTCTCTGCCTAGGGCTCCCTGGGCCCACGCCCAAGCAGCAACCGGTTGCAGCAAACGCTGCAGGGATTTACGACTGCTTCACCTCTCCAGACTCAGGGAGGTGTGGGCAAGACGCAGGGATCTGGCTCAGGAAGGAAGAGCAGCCACCAAACCCGCTGGCATCCGTCGAGGGGAAGGTGATGGAGCAGGGGACACGGCAAACGCCTCCGTCTAATGCAACACTTGCTGCTCTCGCCCCGCTGCTCTGCGGTTAACACGAGCACCACAGACGTTCAGGCAAGACGTTGAGGCTTGTCAGCAGCCTTGGTTAGGCTTTGCAAGGAACCAGGAGATGTTTTTTGAGCCCTGTGCTTAGGAACAACGCAAAAGCCTAATGCGAGAGAGCTTCTTTGCCCGCCTTGCCTTCTGCAAGGACACAGAGGTCTCTGAAAAGCCCATAGGGACCAGTGGAGGGTGGTGGTTTAGAGACACGTCTCTGGAGCTGTCCCTCCTCACAAGGGTGTTTGAAAGGCAGCTCATGCTGCCTGCAAAGCGCTGGGAGAGGAAGGGCCCTACATTGGGCTGAAAAGTGTCTACCAAGAGACGCCGATATGGAGAAAGGTTCTTCATGATGAGTCACTATTTGCTAAAAAATAGGTAGCAGAATCCTCCCTGTCCTTTATTTCTACTGGCATAAACAACTTCCCTTCGCCAGGAATTGGCTGTAGGAAGGTCCTTCCATGTTCTGCCTTTATAAGAGGCCATTAAACCTCTTATAAAGAGGCTGTAAACCTCTTATAAACCGTAAGACCATTAAGTTACCTAAAAGATACATCTTCTCTTCCTCAGCAAGCAGGGCACTGGTTCAGCTGGGACGTGGGGAACACGAGGCTTGTCAGAAACCACCCCAGCACTGCCTTGGTCACACAGGCTGCAAGTCCATGGGGCCTCACCGAGGTGCTTCTCTGCAGGGCTCCATGGGGCTGAGCAGCAGACACAGCTGGAGGAAGGCAAGGAGCAGGAACCCTCCCAGCTGAGCTCGGCACTTGCCCGCTCCTAGGAATGAGGTGGTAGAAAACAAAGCACAGGGACACAGGGATTTTTTTTATATATATATATATATATATATATAATCAATCCTTCCAGCTTGAGAAATGAGGTTCTTTAAACTGCTTCAATCCCAGGAATGCACCTAGTAATGATGCTGCGAGTTCAACGAATTGCAGTCTGCAAGTTCCTAAGGACACAATTCTTAAAGCAGAATTATCACTAATTTTTAAAATAACATCAGTGGCTCAAAAGTCATAAATTGCAATACCCACCGTATATAACATTGCGACACACTCCAGGAACCTGAGAGAAGGCATCTGAGAGATGAGGGTATCAGTAAAAAAGAGGCAAGCACAGCCCTGCTTTAGACCCCTCAGATAAAGCCTCAGATTTTATCATTCACCCCAAACCAAACACAATCGAATTTTCTGGGAAAATGAAAACGCTCCAGTGTGACTCTGCTCATCTTCTCATCCCCAGTCACTAAACTCAGGCTGCTCTGTCCATAAGCAGCCCGTGGCTTGGTTGGGTCTTTGTCCTGCACTCGATGCAGGTGCTGAGGACGTTTTGGGCTTTAGCTGAGGCGCCCTGTCCCACCGTGCAGCACACGAAGCAGAAGGGGACTCCACTGCCCGCTGCCCTCCGGGCCTGCAGGGTCACCCCAAGACGCTGCTTCCACCCAGAGGCAGATGAGGAGGGTCCACAGGAGCTCTTCTTGCTGGATGGCTGCAGAGGCTGCGAAAACTGTGGCAGTCATAGGAAGAAGCCAGCAGGGAAACGGGAACGTTTTCAGCTTTCGGTCACTCAGAAATGGAGCACTCTGCTTGATTCCCATGGCCCCTTCCTCGGACTCTCAGCTGAGGATCTGCCCCTGGTATTTTCACACTGGTTGTGAAAATAGCGTGCTACAGAGAGCACACGCTGGGACAGTGGTGGTTGGAACATCAGGGATGTGTCACAAAACCAACAGCAAAGGCTGGGGCTCTGTGCAAGTGCTGATTCTTATCACAGTAAACCACCACCCCCCGCTCATTTAAAGCAAATTTTCCAGCAAGAATGCCCTGCCTCCAAACAACAGAATGCAATGCCAAACCTGATGTCTGTGACGTGGAGACACGTCACTGCAGAGAAGCATCTGGAGATGCTGACCTTGTGCAGAGACACAGAACGAGAGACGCACTCTCGGAACAAAGGAGCAGGATCCAGCTTTCATTTACATCAGATTAATTCCTCCATCACGAGCAGCAGTGATGCAGTTTGCTCGCACAGGTGGAATGAGGAACTGGGTGACAACAGCTATTTCTCAACCAAAAATGGAAACCACAGGTGGCATTCAATTTGAGACGCAACCAAGTGTCCCCTCCCAGCACATCGTGTGCTTTCCTGGAAGCAGCCTAGGAGGCGAACAGAGCACAAAGCACATCCAAGGCAGAAGGAATTCTTCCCAAACCGGGAGTCTGACTTTAAGGCACCATAATGAACACAGCACAGGCTGCCCAAGGACTCCAATTTCAAGCTACAGCCATCCAGGCATTGAAGGCCAACTTCCCTCTGGCTCTCACACAGCCCATCCTCACAAGCCAAGATATCAGGACGCACAGTTGGGAGATCAACCTGCCTCTAAAGCAATATGTTTTGTTTAGGGCTGCTGAGGGAGGGAAATAAAGCTACTCGGAAAATATTCATTGCCAAAACTACAAAGTTGGAGAATATTTGGATGGACATCAGAAGCTGTCCACGGTATTACTAGGGGTGCTATTACTTTCGTAATTTCCCAAGCTTCAGTTTATTGGGGGTGGGAAGGGAAAGGGTCTTTATAGTGATTGGCACAAGTGCATAAAACACACAAATCTGTTTTTTGCTGTCAGTACAATGACACTTTCAGTAGGGCTCAGGCTTCTAGATCAGGATCCATCTGTGGTTCCATCTACACAGATCAAGCCAGCACTTCACGTTTAAGCTACCTTCACACTTATCCGTATGGATGCTGAACATTAAACTGCAGAGCTGGGCACAAACACATGCCGGGTTCTTTTTGCAACAGAGTAATAAAAGGAACAGCCCCCTCTGCAAATCCAATCCCAGACTCACTAAACTGCAAAGATCACAAATACTTCCTCCCTTCTTACTCTGCCGGTTGGGATAAATTGCTCACACGCGCCATTTATACAAGGTATAAAGCATCATAAATATTTTCATTCAAAAAGCACTAAAAACTGGAGGGAACGGTCAAATAAAGCTTTTGCCCTCCTTTTCTGTATCAAATGACAGGAAATCTAAGTGATTTAGTTCAGTATCAGTGTCCCATTATCCAAATGGAAACCCAAACTCATTGGCCAGCTCAGAGTTCAGAGAGCCCCTTAGCAACATCAACAGCCGGAGACATCTTTGGTTTTGTTCTTTCGCTGGTATCTTATGTCCAAGGGATCAAAACCCCTTTCTCTAGACCCAAAGAGCGCCCAGTGGGGAGTTTTGGCCACGTAATCCGCTGCCGTGAAAGTCTTTGCTCCTCCGCTCCTCTCGTAGTCCCGCGCCAGCTCCTGGAAGCGATCGTAATCGATCCAGGTGCACCACTCCCCATCGATCTTGAACTAGGAAAGAACAGAAGAAAAAAAACGTGTTGCCATGCAGAGGATCAATAAACAACAACAAACACCCTATTAATGCTAAGCCAAGCTGCTGGTTACTCAACTGAGGGTTTTCATTTAAATTTTCTAGTCACATTAAGCCCTGAGGTAAAGCCACTGGGAAGCAGAGCATGTTCTGCCCTAGGTCTGATCCATTTAGTGCAGTCCATGCTGCATCCTGAAGAGCTTTCATACTTGACAGACCTTGGTTTCGGGAGCTGGAAGAGCCCTAAAGGAGACTGGTAAATTAGGGAGCGATACTTAGATATTCCCCACGAAAAGCACCTTTCCAAAGCCACCCGAGATCCCCGTTAGGAGTCTGTGACACCAACTCAAGGACAAGCACAGCTTAGTGACACGGGAGCAGTAAGGAAGGGAACTGCACGCTTGTGAGAAATAGATCTAAGTCATCTTTTAAAGGAGCAGGAAGGCTGCGTTTGGAATGAGGGAAAAGCGTGACACGAATCCTCTTTCACTGTTTGAATTTCAAGAGTTGCTTATTTTGACACACTGAAGCTGCATTTGTCTAACAGCTCTGCTAATTTAGCAACAGCCTTGACTGACTCCTCAATTAGGATTTATCTGAGCTAAGAGCTTATTATGCACTTCATCCAAAGGAAAAAAAAGGAAGAAAAGGGGTGGGGGGAACATACTGGTTCCCTGTTTTTTTCCAAAACTTGATGGCAATGCGTTTAAACGGCACTTGACTTCCTGCCCAAGAGCTAAAAGCTTTTTTGGTTGGAAGAACTGCTGATACCTGCAATATTTTTGAATCAAACGTTGCTAATGCTAATCTAGTGCTGCCTATGCAATTACAGCAAATCCTTGCAGGAGGAGCCCTCTGTGCCGGCAGGAGCCGCGGGACTGCAGAGTCGTTAGGAGCAGGGAATGGTTCTCAGTGTGAAGGAGCCTCCCCAGCGCTCATTCTTGACGTGCTGACGTGGAGGCCACGCTGAAACAAGGCAACGCTCCCACCTGGTGCACTTGCCTATGGAGTAAGGCAGTGCCGGAGTAGCCAGCCCCACTGCCTGCCGAGGAGGAATGTCTCATGGAGAGGACCCAGGCACAGATCTAGACGTTTCTTGTGATACTTATGGAGGTGCTGGATGACTTGGGGTACTGCAGCCTGCAAGAACACCAGTCTCTGAGACTCTAGGCTTTTCAGCACAAGGACCACCTCTCACTGAGCCTCCATACAGCTCTCAACACGAGGTTACAGCCTCTGCCAGGGTCTCCAGATGCTGAAATGACTGTCAAAAATTGCTGCAGGAAGATAGTGGTGCTCCAGGGCTATCAGAGGCTCAGCGTTCATGTCTGTCCTTTCCACATGTTCCTCCTCAGCATCTCCTCTCTGCTCTTCCAACGTCCCTTCCACTCCCAGTTCTTGCCTGGGAGTGACATACAACACAACCAATAACTACAGACACCAGGAAGACACTTCCACAAGTTCATGGAGTGACCCACACGCCTTCTCCAAAATTTGATTCCCAAGCATTGCCCAGAATACGCTCACATAATGCAAGACACGAGGTGAACTACGAGACGCATTGCACATAAAGACCAAATAAGAACTTGGGACATGAACCAAACTGAAGAGATGATCCAATAAATCCCGTTGTCTTGAAAATCAAGAGGATATTTAAGAGGGGAGCGAGAGCTTGCAACAAGTCTAAAACCCCATGGTCAGCCGTGGTTGCCACATAGTCCTGGGAAGGCACAAGTCTTGATGCTGGTGTCCTCATCATCCAGACAACCTCTGACACCAGTAAATACCACCACTGTCCAGCTGCGGGGAACAGCTGTCTCGTACAGAGGTGAAATTCTGAAATGAGTTTCTGGGACCAAAATAGAGGTTCTTTCTCTTTCTTGAAGCTTTTTCCTTTTCCTTTGCCTACCATATTCCACTATAAGGTAGGTATATATTCTACTATATTCCACTGCACTAGCAGATCTGCCTTGGAGACAGTGACCTTTGACAAGGCAAATGGCAGAAGAGAAATGAGAACCTCCCACGCCAGCCTCACACGGGCCATTTGGGTCACAAATAACACAGAGGGCTCTTCTTGCCTCGTCCCCACATTCCCCACGCCATGGAGAATAAGTCTTGTGGGTGCTGCCCTCAGGATAATAAAAACGTTCCCCTTCTGGAACATCAAGCAGTTGGGAAACATCTCCTGGCTCCATGGGTGGACTTGGTGCTGGAGGCAGCAGTCAAGTCACCCTTTTGGGTTTGCCAAAATGGCCTGCGTTGCTCTGCGAGCACCCAAAAGTGGGGCTGGATCCCTTCAGCTGGAGTTTAAGCTCTTCAGCTCCATAAGAACATGAAGCTCCTGACATGGAGCTACCAACGCTGATCGCTGTCTGTTGCAGATGAGTAGAACAAAACCATTCCCATAAGAACCACCGGAAGAAAGCTGCCTGCAATATGCTGCGAAGCCCACTAAATAATATTAAATATTTTTAGTGCTGCAATAGCACAACAATAAACTACCAAGCAATGGGAGCCATCCTTTAGGTGTGTCACGGAAACCAATTATTTCCACACAGGAATAAAAATCAGACAAATGCAGGGTGGGGAAGAACGGCTTCTATGGCCCACATAGATTTACAGATGGGATTTTAACAAGTTTATGATTATGCCAACAGATAATGAAAGATTTAGGACCTAAAATAGTTTCACAGCATTCATATAAAAGGCAGGCCGATGCTAAGCATCAATGTTATTTCAAAGACTAACGCAGCCAGGCTTTTTTATTGAATTTTTCACTACCTTGTTAAGTCTTTTACGGTGATAAATACATCAACAAAAGAGCAAGGGCTGAAACCCTCCCTTTTTTTTTTCCAAGTCAGCATCATAAAACAAGCCATGAAGCTCCAGCAGGCAGCTCCAAAGCGGATCTGAGCCGCGTGGAAGGGCAGTCTCCATCTCCCGAGGGTTTCCTGCCAGCAGGATCGTGGGGGCAGCCCACACCTTCCCAGGCACGGGAAGCAGAGCGAGGGGCACTGCTGATATGAGAGATGGGGGAAGAGACGGGGAGAAGAAGTAATGAGACCTGCTGCCCGTGACAATGGCCAAGCCCTCTGAGGGAGGGTCTTGCAAGGAAACCATAGACATTGCAAGCACGATCAGGAGCCAGGACTAAAACGGGGACCTCAAGATTCCAAGTGTGTTACTAGCACCTTTTTCTCTTTTGATCAGCTGGAGTGGATGGGAATTGCAGGTGACTTTAAATGAGCTTTTCTTGTAAATCCAGAGGCTTAAATGCTACAGAGAGAAGCTTCTTGCCTCAGAAAGCCACCAACACCAAAGGACAGAAAGGCTAAGAGCCACACAAGGCATTTCTTCTCTTACCAACCTACTTGTCTAAATTATTTTTGGTGATAATTTATACATATATTCAGGACAATATAGCAGTGCTATGCCCTACCTTCTCCACAGATAAGTGTAATTGAGGGGAGAGAAACACGGTGTTTATCTGATGGGATAAAACATGGAAGAGAATACAAAAAAACGTAAGTCAGCCAAAAATCAGCTGGAATGATTCAGCAGGGACAAAATAAGGCAAACGGCTTCAACACCTGCAGTGATACCTGTCTCCAAACCCAAGCCTAGATCTGCCTCGACTAGTAGTTCAATTGGTCACCCTTAGCCATAAGGCAGTATGGAGGTCCAGGCTACTGCCCATTTGCTCCTATGGATTCACCAAAGCCAAATAGATGCGGAGAGCCGTGGATCCCATTAGGGAATTCGGGTTTGCTGCAGCATCCTGGTCCTTAAGCAGCAGCAGGAAACGTGCAGAGCATCTCCCAGCGAGCCCGATTCCCGCGGCCGGCGTGGTAACGTGCACATCTGGATCATCTAAAACGGGTGCACAAAACAGTTATGAGCTGTCTAGACAGCACAGCTGGGCTCGTACAGGCAGCAGGTACTGGAATACCACAGCAAGCAAAGCTGCACTGGGGAATTCATCCGATGCTTGGCACGGCTCCCTTGCAAGGCTTTCCAGCTTGGCAATTCCCCTTCTGAAAAACAAACTCACCCTGGCCCTTTTTCCACCACGCTCCTCGAGGATAACGCTACGTGAAACGTGCCGCTTCGGCCTTAGTCACCGCTTTCCGCTTGCAACGTGGTGGCTGGAAGGCTTTGAACCTTCGATCTCCCCTTCTGCGCCCAGAAAAATGAGCTGGAAAAATGATCAAGAAGGCTTCGTTCCCGAGCTCCTCAATTTAAAACTGTCAACTGCTAATCGCTCCAATAAAGAAAGCAGCTTTTACACTTTCACACCAGGTATTACTAAACACATCGAACCTAATGGCAGTGCAAAGCACTTACACTGCGTAACTGTTATGCCCAGTTTCGCTGGCTGCCAATAGAAAGCTCTCCAAGTCCTGTAAATTCATTAAATTATTACACACAGTTCCTCGTCTAATTAAGGCTCACAATTATTTAAAGCTCAGCCATGAAAGAGAGTGAACTGGAGTTGTTTGAGGGGAAAAAAAATGGAGAAATGAGAGAGATAAATTAATCTTAACTGGGTCATATCTCCTGCTAAAAGCTAAAAATCTTTTCCTTTTAAATTCCAATTGTGACTTCAGGCATAAGAAATTTTGATTAAGCTAGTTATTAAGATACAAACTAAGGGAATGGAAGGCTATAACAAACTAATAGGGTACTGGGCATGTGGAGCAAGAGTGTCACGACATCCCATGTCTCTGAGCACAAACGAGAATTTGTGTATTAACACTGTAGGATGAGAGCAACAGGGCTCTAAATCCTTCAAAAACATAGAAAATGGGATCTACAAACGGTTAACAATACCAAAAAATTCCATCTGACTGGAGATGAAAGCAACAGGGTAGCTTTGTTGTTATATAGTCAGAGATTTAAACAGAAAGCTCCTCTGCAATCCGCCACCTTCAAGCAGATGAAGCATCTTTCAAAGCTGGCAACCAGACTGCTCGGAAGGGGAACTTCCTGGTGCATTTTGAGAGCGATCCCAAAACACCAAACCTGAATCAACGTAAAACCAACCTAAATCGTGCACTGCTGGGCTTGTATCACCTCTCACTAGCATCATATTACCCTCTACTCATGAGATCCTTCCTCCGTAACTCATTCGCTTCTATTTATTAAATCTAATCTTGGGTGAATTACTCGAAATAAAAGATTCATTATTGCAGATTTTTTTTTTAAACCCTTACCAGCTGCAGAACAGAGCAACTCATCTGCCAATTAAGCCGGGGTGACATCCAGATAGTTTTAATTCTGATTGATGAAAAACAGATTACTTTAGCATAATATCCCAGATCTTCCTTTAATAACGAACAGATCAAGCACGGCAGGGCCACCTTCCTATTTAGAAAGCAACAACAGAAAAATTCCTCTGAAAACCTGATGTTTCAGCCCCAGGCCTGCAGAAACACGGCACTTGAGACGCTCAAACACCTCGTCCTTGGATGGGGCATCGCTCCAGGTCCTACATGTGCCACAAGCACCGAGGTGCTGCTCCCAGTTGGTAACTTTCCGACACAGAAACAGCAGATCAAGTTGGGTTTTGCCCTTGTATTAT
Source organism: Eudromia elegans (assembly GCA_003342815.1). Classification (NCBI taxonomy): domain Eukaryota; kingdom Metazoa; phylum Chordata; class Aves; order Tinamiformes; family Tinamidae; genus Eudromia; species Eudromia elegans. The sequence continues at coordinate 650,535 of PTEX01000259.1, read as the reverse complement.
AACCCTACCTCCTCATGGGGTAACACAGAGGTAATGTTTCCAATAGCAAGGATATAACCCAAACTCTGGGCCTTGGATGCTGGGTCACAGGGACAGCCTACGCTCTCCAAAACCATTTGCGAGGCAGGAAGGAAATACAACTTGACTCACAAGGGTTATATTAGAGAAAAAATAGTTCATCTGCAGCTGGTAGTTGAGTGCTTCCTTTTCCTCCCTAAATATAGATGAAATGCTCAGCATGGAACAACTCCAGTGTCTTTCACCCAACCTCCAGAGCCTTTTGCAAGCACCGTCGGGACGTGTGTCAAGCCCTCACCCATCATAGTCCCTCAAGGGGCCAATATAGGCGGTGCTGGAAAGCATGGGGAAAAGAAAAAGCCTGGTTTTCTCCTTGCTGGAAGTCTTTCTTCATTGATGGGCAATGAGGTGCACCTTTGACCAGGCACCATCAGTCCCCACTCATTTGGATTCAAAACCACATCTGCCTCAGGTGCTGGAGAGCTCGGGACCACATCCTTCCGAGGCAACGACAAATCCATATAGATGGGCAAAAGCCAGATGGCTCTTGGCAAGGGAAGTCGTCTTCTCGTCTCCTCCAGGAGGGTAAGGGGAGGAGAGTCACATCTTTGAAGCTGCTTTTCTCCAATCAGTCTTCAACATCATGAAAGGAAGGAAACCCCATCAATGTGCAGCATCATCCTCAGATGATACCCTCTAGCACTTGGCCTCAGAGGAGGAGGAAAACAAAGTCTCATCAACCATATGACTGCAAAGAGTTTCCTAAAAGTAGCTGACTCGTTTCATTTTGCACCTTATCCTCTCAGAGCATCAGAAACCTGCTGTGGTGCCATCACATGTCCACTGCTACTCTACAGCACCAGAACATGCAAGAGCTAAAGCAGCCAGCATCCAAGTGGGAAATAACACGAGGGAGAAGAAAAGGTGCAGGACAATTATGGTGCCTGATCAAACAGACCTAAAGAACATCTGGATGCAGGGTCTGGATTCAGACCTCTGAGTAAAAGGCACCTGTATCTGTTTCTTAAGCCAAGCAGCATCACTGCAGCAGCTCTGCTGAGCTCCAGCCACTCATTTCATACTTTATGAGACTTCTATATAACAGCAAAGAAGGGTGGGATTTCAAGCCTCATTGATGTGGGAATGAAATCAGGTATCCCAGGAAGAAGTCTACCATACTAATAAAGAAGCTATGCTCACTGTTGGTCAACAAAGCGCTCCAGGGCACCTGCAACACTTTTGCCTTTATTAGCCCCTCGCCTTGCTCATCTCAAGGATACATTAACTGTTATAGCCCAAGGAGAGCCCAATGCCCAAGCTATCTCTTTGGAAAAGGTTGTTAGAATTATTGTTATGTGATAAAGTTGTTGCTGTCTCAGTATCTCAGCCAATTCACTCAAAAGCACTATGATAAATTCAATTTTTGTACTTTGGTGTTTATAGGATTTGCTACAAAACAAATATAATTACTTTAGAATTCAGTGTTATTGCTAAAGTAAAGAAAATCGAGAGTGTGAGGCCAAAATGCATTGGCACATCTCAAGGAGAGATGAAAAACAGCTTGCAAAAAGGGCATTAGAAGGGCAGGAGGTTGAGAGAGGATGAGCCAGATCAGTCCCCCTACACAGGGGAGTCCAGAACATCCCAATGGAGGGTCGCCTCCAAGCCTTGCTCTTGCTCTTCTTGTTGCATACTGCGAGACACAGGATTTATGTGGATTATTCTTTTAGGTGTCTGGGAAGGGTTACTGTGCAGAACAAACCTTTTGATAGGAGGCTTAAATTTATTAGGCTTTAAAGATCATAGCGAAGAGTATAGCCCTGAAAGTCACCCTCAAAGCTCACCGAGATAGGGGAAGTCATTTCACTTCTTTTGGGGAGTGACTAAGTCCTAGAGGCAGCACTTTCAAAAGCACCGAGTGCTCAATTTTAGGAAATCTCGACAAAAGGAAAATACTTCATGTCAGAAAATATGGGATGGGGGGGAAACCTGGAAGGCTAATGCCGGTTTTTTGAGAAACTAAAGCACCTCAAAACCCAAAAATGGATCCTATCTCCTCTCAACTTCCTGAGACACAAAAACTCTGCTAGAAATATAAATTGCAGTTGCCTCTACCTAAATCCCCTTTTTAACCTAAATCCCTGCCCTTCAGGGCCTAAGTCCTAAACTCAAATTCAACAAGTAAGCAAATGCCAATCAACGATTCTCCTTACGAGGAGGAGCAGAGGCTATAATCAGGACATGTTATTTCTCTGACATTTCCAGGCTCACTTGTATAGCCTGGCCTCTCAATACCAGTTTTTAAAATTAATTGAACACCCCACAGCACTTCATTTGAACACCCCAAGTATTTTCACCGGAACACTACAGAACTCAGAAAACACAATGAAACAAATCACATTTGCTAATGATTTTTATTACCCTCTTCACGCAACTCCCTAACTTCTCGTTTTAAATACACCTTTGATTTTGCAATCACTCACTAGTTTGATGGCTCCCCCAGCACAGGTTTCCTGCAAATAACACAGACTGACAAATTTTATTCTCCACTGGAGCCTGAAATTCAGAATTAAATATAATAGGAATAAATTTAGCTTTTATTAGTTATTTTAGTACCCAAGTAGAGATTGCTTCCAAAAGACACCCCCTTCTAATGGATTTGGAAAGCAAAACAGCTGTTGAATTCCTCCTGGACTGGTATCAATCTATTCTTGTTACTAATGGTGTTGCTTAAATTATGCATCAATACCTTAGGCAGAAATCTGTTTCCCTCCATTCCCTGGGCCTTTCACCTTAGAAGGGAACAGGAGCTTTTGTACGCAAGGATTTGCACAGGGATAGATACCAATGGCAACATCTGAGCCTTACAATGTAAATAAAGCAACTTTAAGGTGCATTAAAACAAAAACAGTGCCAAGGTTTCTGATTTTTTTTTTCTCCTTCCTACCTACTCCCCTAAGTAACAAATCTGGGTCACTTTCCATGCAATTTGCAACTCTCTGCTGGGAGTTTTCCAACAAGAATTCCAATTATTTCCAAACACTGATTAAAAAACCTCTCATTTTCTGCAGGTGGGGTTTTTAACCTGTCAGCGACCGCATGTACTGCGGGATGGTCAGAACGCCCCTGGACATAAAGCTGTACCCACCACTCACTCAAACCAGCTCCCCTCCTAAGCGAGGGGTGAGAGCATGCAAGTGACTTCAGCAAACACATGGGAAGCCAACGCCGAGAGCAAAACCATCACAATCAGCACAATAAGTAGCTGCTCCAGCACTTGCCTCACTAGCACATTATTACACATATATTATCTCTCTATTAAGCTGTGCCAGAGCCCAGGATGCCAAGTTGTGCTTGATATTTTTTTCAGATCCTGCATTAAGGGGGCATCTCACTTGTATTTCATCTTGGCGCTCCAGGACGACGTGCATGCACTATAGAAACAGGCCTGGTTTGCAAAGCTCTCTGGCAGTATAAGGGATGCTGGCCTAGTGTCAGAGGGCAGTGCCTCAACCTTTTCTCCACCATTAGGATGGAGAAGGGGTATAAAAATTCATGCCAATTGTTTCATTCGCCTTTGAGACAAGGAGGAAAGCCTCTTGGGTCAACATCCATGCATCAATTTGTCCTTTGCCCCAGTTGCTTCTCTGAAGGAAGGCAAACATTATTCCTACTCTGATATAAGGAAGACTGTAATTTTGGCAGGGATTGCAAAGATGCAGGAGAGGAAGAACACAACCCTAAGCTATTCTGCTCCCTTCCTCACAGGGTGCTACATACAACGACTAGAGAAAATAGCTGCACTTACTGCTGAAAGCTGTCAAGAAAAAAAGGATATAGGAACAAGATGAAGACAACTGACCCACCTCAACAATATTTGCTCTTGCCCGTCTCAAAATTCAAAGCAGGGAGTGCAACTGAAAGCACAAACGATACTGTAAGGAGCTCTTCTTGCAATGGCTTCTTGCTTGCATCACTGCAAAAGTGCTGTGACTTAGCAGAACCAGCTGAACCCAGCAGAGGTTTTAACTAGTGGGCAGAGCACTCTGCAGCATGCGCTAGAAGATCTTTCTTTTCCAAACTACCATTCAGCTGCAGAGGGAACGTTTGCTGGAACAGAGCTGCCGTGCAGCGCTCGCGAGGTGGCTGTTGCATGGGTTGTGCCCTGGCACAAGGGCTCTTACCTTCCTGTGAGCCAGCAGGAGACAGTTGGAGTGCTCATGCTCACAGGCAACTTCGTAGTCCGGGAGGAGGTCAGCCAGCTCCTGAACAAAATGCACCACCTCCTCGTGCCAGGGGACGTTGGCCATGGTCAGGTTGCTGGCAGCGCTTTCACCGCAGTACGTCACTCCCTGACAAGAAACACAGAGAAAATTGTCTGTTCTGCCCCCTCTTCTCCCATCTTTCACACTGTATCTTGCAGAAAGGTATCCGAGTTTGTAGACATTCTCTCAAACCTGGCTTTTCCCCTACCAAACCGTTGTGCTGAGGTTTCCCCAGTGAAAAGGTCATGCTCTCTGCTGTAAAGACAGTTTTAAAAGTATCCACACGGATGGCGTTTGCATGCTTAAGCTACCAGGGGACATTCCGGAATGTTGCTTAGCATTTCCAAAAAACCCATGATGTGTCTGGAAAAAAAAGGCTTGCAAAAACACTAGTTCAACAAGACACAGGGTTGCCATTCAACATAGAACTGCCCTGTGTGCTGCAGAAGTCTCTAAAGCCCCCTCCTCATCTTAGAAGCCAACCACTACCCTTTATGATCCCTATGAATTCCTTTCCAACAGCCTTGTAGAAGAATCATACGTGTCATCCTCCCTAACTGTGCTCCAGGGAGGCTCCAGCAGCCTCACAGCGCTGGCTCTCCCTGCTTCCAGCTGTTAAATTTAATTATCAGGCAGTTAAAACAGGCTGTGTGCCTCCTGCTACTTTCACTTGTAGACAATTGCTGTAACTGCTCCAGACCCAGATGATTTTGGCAATCAACATTATAGATGGCCCCTTTGCTCATGAAGTCCATTTTCTGCCTTTCTTACATTACCTGTGTAATGAGAGCCAGTTAACAGTAACCAGCCCTGTGCTATGAGAACATACATTTTTGCAGTTGCAATTTGCTGGAGATTTTGAATAAAATACACTTGCCACACAACTGGTGGATCCCGAGATCTCAAGGTCTTCAGTGATTATGGGTTATTTTACAGAAGAAGCAAGATCCCTGCTTTTCTGTAAGAAATGGGCATTTCCAACATCTAATCTACCCATGTGTGCTAGTTGGGATGAGCTCCATAGTGCACAGATCTTGCTTTGGCAGTGATGAGGTTTATTAGCAGAGAGTAGATGCAGATGCTGGCAGTACAAGAGCAGCTTGAGGACAGAGAAACAACAGATTTTCTAAAAACCTTTCCGTCCAGAGAAAGGAGGGGGAAAAAATGCGTGTGCAAAACATATTTCTCATCTCTGCATGCACAAAAATGTGTGATTCTTGGAAACACAAAGAAAAAAACACAAAAAAATAAAGTGTAGATGGTGTAAGGGTAGAGCGGGGCTGAAGTTGTCTCTGAAACTTGACTTCTGAAGACAAGGGCTAACTGCAAGTGCAAGGCATAGGGAAAGAACCGTGTTTTAGGGGCTCAGAAGTTGTGAATTTGCATGGATCGATGCCTATCCAGTGCCTCTCCAACCCATGGCATCCTCTGAGCAGCCTTCCCTAAGCTGCAAGAGAAGGGTCCCAACCTAGATGAAGGTCCTGTTCCCTTCTGGTTTCCAGGTACTCCTCAGTACTTGGGTACTGAAGTATCCACGTCACTCAGCAGGAAGCCCCTAGTTTTAGGGTAACCATGGCACAGAGCGCAAGAGCTCCTCCACAAGCCAGCTCTGCCCTCACCACGCATCTACTTCCACAGACTTCACATTCCCCCACAAACACCAACACGGTGATGAAAGAATGACCATTCTCATATTCTCATCCTCAGAAGGCCAGGGGATATTAGAAATTGGGGGCGAAGGACTCCGTTTAGCTTCCCACGTCTAACTGAAGAACCACCAGCAGATTTCAAGCCTATTTGTAGTATTCTGGCTCTGTATCAGCAGTGTTATCTGCACGGATTTTTTAAAGCTGGATACGGAATGCTTCTCAGCATGCAGTGATACCATTTTAATGAATATATTGAGTAGATTCTCCCTTGCTTCTTCTCCCATGCGTCACCCAGACGACAAGACAGCTGTGCATTCAGCGCCCTTCATCCCCATCGAAGAGGAGAGATAAGGGACATTTGCCTGAACTGCTCAATATTTCCCCACCTTCACATGGCTTCTCAGCACAGACGTGACGGTGCCTGGACCAATGCAGGATGAGGGAGTCTAGGCGAAGAACAAGAGGCAAAAACTGTGCTGGCAAAATAAACTGGCCCAAACCTGGCCCTCCAGAAACGAGGTAGGATCAGGAGCTAGTGGGAACTGCATGAGGATGGGATGGGGAAACGGGCACTCTCATACCCACCAGGCAAATGCAGGAGCCAACTCAAAGCACTCCAGTTATACAGCTCCAAGTCTGCCAGGGTAAACACCCGGGGGCATGAATAAACAAGCAGAGAGGAAGGTTATCCATAAATGAGTGGAACGGCGATGCCAAATGCAATTAAAGCAACCCCCAAAACAAATACCTTCCAAGTAGTTGTTCTGGGTGTTCACTGTTCATAGCAGGATGAGTGCAGAGAATTGCTCTAATCCTCCCTCGGTCTTAGATACAATATTTCAAGAGAGCATGAGAGGCTTCCGAGACACCTGAAAAAACAACTTTTGCCACCTTTAAACTAAAGGCACGAAGTGTCCATTGCTCATTCCATAAACTGCCCGATTATTTTTCAGTGCTGAAGATTACACTAAGTATCCAAGCAGATCCCCAAACTCATAAATGCCTATATAAGAACTCAATCCAACCTACATTCCTCTCACATCCGTTTGCTTAAATTAATACAGTAAATATTAGGAACTTAAAGTCCATCTTTGACTCGGTCTCTCATGCAGAGAGAGGAAAGAACCAGCCACTGAATGATGAAGTGACATTGCTCAAAAGATGTTTTCATCTACGGTTTAACTGTCCCCTCTGCATTAAATCAGCAGAGAGATAGCGGGTTCTTGTGGCAGGTCCTCCTCCACCTCCCTTCGCAATCACTTGCTTCACCAAATAGACTGAGGGAGAAAGTGCTGAGGTGGAACATGTATTTCTATTATGCCTTACACTGAACCAAGACACGAGCACTGTGGGTTTACATGATTTACTTGCAACAGCAACTGTGAGCCTCCAGGTAATTGCAATATCCATTCTCCACTGCAGCTCAATCGATGCACTGAGAGGGCTGGTACTCAATGGACCCAGCCCCACAACCCCTCCAGAAACCGCAGTACAGCAAAGCAGTTCCTCCTAACCTCACCATTTTGTGATCGTTTGTTCTATTAATTTGGAGATATGATCGCTCGAAGCTCCCAAGTTTCTGATTTACTCTTTGCCACGACCTCAGTTTCACTAGTGCCTTGTCCCATCTTTAATTAGCTTAGCAAATTCTCATAAATTAGCTCAACGTAGTTTGCAAAAGTATATTTTTGTTTCTTTCTTTCTTCCTAGATGAAATTCATTCCTGGCTTGTAGAACTGGTTTAACCTAACACATTGCAATGCAGGCCGCAAACCCAAGGACACCCAAAAGGGTAAATTCACATCAGAAACTTGGCTCTTCTTCCCGACAAACGCTCAAGTCTCTCATAACTCTCCTGGTAGTTTTATCATCTTGCTCTTTCTTCTGGAGCTGTTTTATTCTGGTCACAAAATCCTATCAAGCATGCGTCTTTAAAACACAGCACACACAATTTTATGGATGATTATGTTCTCAGTTCTCATGTTTTTCTCTGCAGAGAACGCTTCTATTTCCTTTTAAATGGTATTTGCATCCGAATTAGATTTATGGCACTCGGTCCTGTCTAATATTACATCGGCGAGATCTAATCCAGCCACATTAAAGTTGAACCTGCCATGGCCAGCATTAAACAGAGACGGGTCCTTTGTAGACACTTAAAATTAGAACAGAAACCTGCTGCACCAGGCAGATTCTTAAATGGGGCTACGAAGAAACAGCATCATGGTAATTGCATACTGTAAAAGTTGAGGAAGCAATTGCACTCTCACTTTTTAATTTATGATGGACTTCCTCTATTAATCTGCCCAAGCAAAGAATATTAAAGCCGTGCACCATAACTCAGAGCCAGTGTGGAAACAGGTCTGCTCTGCACAACAGACGACAAGCCGAGGGAGTATTAAACAGGGCAAGTGCATTAATTTTTTAGCTCAGCTCTGAAAGTCTGGGAAACATTTTAAATGTGCTTGTATTAGAGCAGCCAGCCACGCAAATCAAGGGATCTGTATCTCCAAAGTTCAGCTGTACAGACACAACTCCATCTAGCACTCCTTCCCCCCCCGTTCATTATACAGATTACGATTCCGCGGCATGAAAAATGTATGACTACAGAGGGGGAAAATTCTTAGGAAGCTACAACATGACTCACTCCGTTAATAAACTTCAAAGATATCATTTACAAGCGGAGAAAGAAAAAAAAAGAAAACCAGCACACAAGCAAATGGAATAACTAAGTACTTGGATGGCTGATTAATTCGCATGCACAAATCAATGAAAATCAGCTTAGTGGCGCACAGAATGAAAGCGCAGCAGCTTCCAGCTTCCTCAGCTTCTTAAAACTTGAGTTAATTAACAGAGCTGATACCACTTAGCAAACGTGAACAGTTGATTGGGGCGGTCATGTTATATTTTGCCGTAATAGACGAAGACAGCTATTAAGACATCGCCTATTAAAAGAAGGAAACCGGTCTATTGTGCACCGCGCTTCCTGTATTAACTTCTCCGTGGCAGAAACATCAAGGATGCTGCCTCTTAATTAGTTTTTAATATGGGTGTTTTTAGCATACTAATTACACTACGCAGCTTTTGACAAATACCTTGAAGGAGGCAGAGGCCTTTGGAAAAGCATCTTCAGTATCCTTGGTTATGCAGGTAAGAAGCCAGAGCAACGGTGCCGGGCACGTTTTGGGATTTCCTCGCGGCCAAAAGGGAGCTGAATGCTCACAGCTGCATTTAGGCCATGGTTTGTGCCAAGGTAATTATCACTGGGGTGAGAGAGGGGCACACGAAGCCCCAGACACCGGCTGCTCTGGACATTTCTTCCATCGAGCTCTGGCTCATTGCCGGAGAGCTCAGCAGCCACCAGGCATTGCGATCCAAAGGGCTACCAAGGAAGACGAGTAGGGGACTAAACGTGACAGCGCTTCCTTCCCCAGTCAACTCCAGCCCTCCCAAACTAATTACAGACGGAGAGAATTTTCTCAACTTGTAGCCCACAAATTACAAATTTGGTATATTGGGACCTGCCTGTGTGAAATATCAGAACAGAGTGTAGCCCAAGAGCTTCCAATAATCGCTGAGTGATAGAGTCACTGTGCAAAAATTGAGGCACTCTTGATACAAGACAAGCACAGACTGCCTCAAATGACATGTTGATGGATCACACTCCCTGCAATCAAACTGCTCATTACTTGGGCATCAGCAGCGCCTAAATTACACAGACAAGCTCTCATGCATGTCTGTTCCTCGTTGCAATGGGTGCGGGCTCAGCGGCTGTGTTTTAGCCTTCATTTCTGAGTTAATTTAACAAAGAATGTCAGTTTGTTCGTGTTAGAGTTGAAAGACAGGAATGGAAATGGTCAGTTACGCAGCCAAGCCACGAGCTCTCCAGTTACAACACACAGGGCCACATGCAGACCCATGCTGCAACCGCTCATAAATCTTGAGCGCCTTCTTTGATGTCAGAGGACTTCCTTATATAAAGGCTAAAGGCTCCAAGGTATTGGTAACAAAGTTCCACTCCAACACTCTGAAATGCATTACATAGATACCAAGAGTCTATTTTTAAAGCCACTCAAAACCCTGCTCCTTATGCCCTGCAAAGAGAACAGAAAGAGGGAGGAGGGAAAAGGAGACTTCAAGCTAGACAGCGACCTGCTTTGCTACGAGCCACTCCAACAGCACTCCTGTTTCCTCACTGCAAATCAGGGAAAATGCAGCTAATCCCCTTCCTTGGCAAGGGGGCCACTCAGAGCAATGGACAGAAAGCATTTCCTTAATATTTTTTATTATGGATGCTGTTAACCAAGCACAGCAACATTGAGGTTGGGCCATCACATGCAACCAGCACCTCTACACTCTCCACAAACTACAGCTTCCTTGGCCTTATATTTAATCCTTGGTCATATCATCAAAAGCCTCACACACCTGATGCCATTGTCTTCTGCTTCCCACTTATTTCGGCTACTAACCTCTACTAAAACAAAAAAAATAGATAAGCAGAATGGTATTATAGCCTGGATTCTTATGAGGCTTGCATTTGCACACAAGCCTGGTGCTGGACTGGAAAATTCCTGTCCGATTGGATCATATTAATATCAAATCACAAGTTTAACTTAAAGACTGAACTTCCAACAAAACTATGTAGCAGCTTCACTTGAAGAGTCAAGATTCAATCATTTGCCTATGTTAGAGAGTAAAACTTGTTACCAAGACTTGCTACACACTCAGAACTAAGAGCTAATGTCTTTGCTGGATCTCTGTCACCCTTTGGGGATCAACGGGAAGCACCAGCTGCTTCCCAGCCTCTTGTCCCCCAGAGGTTAGTAACTAGAGGAGCCAAGTTCAGCAGAGGCTGCTCAGAACTCGGCCCAATGCAGCTGAGGCCACATGCAGGTCAGGGACTGGGATCTGCCCAGACCTACCCAGACCCTTTGGGCTGATGGACAATCACGCAGACCTCCAGTACGCCCGCAGAGATGAAGAGGCTGTAGAGCCTGTGAGGAGCCTTGCAAAGTCCTGCTCAGCCTACGTGGCTGCAGTGGCCCATCAATTCCTCACATTTTTTCCACGCAATGGGCGGTCAGAGAAAACAGCGAGCGCACAATGTCTCTTCAGGCATGAAAATTATGCATTGCTTGGATTTATTTTATAGCAATTGCCAGGACAGGTGATCTTTACCTTCATCTTCTCTTCATCCCATTGCAGCTTGTAATGGCATCATGAGTTTGAATAGCTTTTCGACAAGTGGGGGCAACGGCAACTGCGGCATGTAATTAAAAACTCATTAAAGCAGAGCTCATTCTCCTCTTTATTTTAAGCACTTAAATACTCCTACTGTTTAATGTGACAAAGCTGAGCAGACAGAGACAGATCCTTCCCTCCAGTCCTCGCTTCCAGACATTTGCTTGGTCATTTTAACACAATAGTAAAACCTCAGGCACTGAGAGCAGGAACCACACTTCCTAAACGCCCTTCCGAGCAGTGCTTGACATCCACCCTATACATTAAATGTCAGGGCAAGTGGTTTTGAGTAGTCAGAAACCTGATTTGAGAAAGGCTTTAGGAAACTCTACCTGGTGCCGCAGAGCTCATCTATACCCTGCCCCAGCCCTGCCTTCAGACAGCACCACGCTCTGAACAGCCCTGGAGCAGGTGACAAACCAGGCTGGCGTTTTCTGCAGTCTAAAGGGTGGACAGAAGCAGCCAAGCTCCACTCGGACAGGCAAAACAAAGCTGCACTTGAGCAAATACGGAGCGCTCTCACAGAGGAGCTTCATTTTGCATGGGACGTCCCCCACCAGCACAGAGGTAGCTCCACATCCAGCACTCCATTCCCTTTCCCTTCAAAATAACTCAGCAACTTGAGGAAGGAATTATAAATGGCAACAGACTGCGTGTTAACAGGAACCTCTGTCTTTTTCAAGCAAAAAAGCAGAGTAATGTTTTCAACCAAAAACAAAGTTACTGCTAAAAGACGAACTGCGTGGTTGAGATGTTAATAAAGTATAGGAATAGATTCTGAATAACTGACTCACGCTATGGCACTAAAACCAAGCTTAATGCAAGAAATAAAAGTGATGTGTATTTAGCAACCACTAGGCTGTTTCTTGCTTTATGGGGGTTTTACACAAGAGTAACCAATGCTAATTACTAGTGGCTTAAATAAGAGAATAAGGTCCCACCAAGTTTTATTGCTGTAAGATACTCATGTAAATGAGAACAAGTATTAAGCCCTGCAAGAATCCAAATCTCCACCCACTCCACCCCACGAGCCTCTCCGGAGTAACAGGGGATTAAGCTCCATTCATTCTAAATGAACGTCATTTATCTCAAGTATTTAACCGGGAAATCCTGCTGAGCTGAGCCTCATTTTCCAGCAGATGCTTTGCAGTATCTATCTCCTAATATTGTTTGTTTATTCATGTTAAGCAGCACCAGGTCATAACCTGCCACGGTGCCATTTTGAAGAACAAAAAAAGATAAGCCCAAATGGTGCCAAATGTGATGAGACGTCAAATATGTTCCTCAATCTTCTTCATTCTCAGAGCAGCTCAAGAACTTCAGTTTCATTGGAGAAAATAAAACCTTTAGGGGAAAAATCCACACACAGCAAACTGTGTGTGAAAAGCAGCAAAATGCCGTGGCTGGACTAGGGAATTGTTATAGACTCAGAGGAGTTTTGGCCAAGGGCACAGGCAAAAACCTGCCTGGATGCCACCCTGTGCCCCATGCTCTGGGTGTCCCTGCTTGAGCAGGGGGTTGGACTAGATGATTTCTAGAGGTCCCTTCCAACATTAACCATTCTGTGCAGCAAAAAGGGCAGAGGAGAATGGTGTAGCAATAGCAAGTCCTCAGTTGAGCACACCTCAATACTACCCATCCTCCTTCGGTCCTTCCGTATCACTGAATCCTTGGAAAATCCTGTGTTTGCTCATATGATCTTAACACACTACGTACAAGAGAACAGAGAGAAGAATACGAGATATTGATGGAAAAAAAGAAATAGTTCTGTGCAGCTCACCTTGACCTCGATGAAGTCTGGCTTACCGAGGGAAACCAGCTCGGCATAAGCTTTGAGCTCGTCCACGTTCCAAGCTTTCACCAGCGTCAGCCTGTAGACGGTTCGCTGTTGCTGAAAGAGAGGGAAAAGGGCACCAGTGACACACCCCGTGATGCTCAGCTTCCAAAAGCAAAGAAAATTCATTAATTCCTTCTCAGGAAACCAACGGCACCTTACTTGCTCTTTCTAAACAGCTATTGGTACCACCTGTGAGCTGAGCCAACTTTGGCTCTAGAATGACTATCTGCTCTCTCCATATCCCAAACAACTGATGGTTTTTTTATAGGAGCATTTGTTTAATGAGAAAATAACCAGCAAGTTTATTTCACTTTGATTTGCTTCCCCGGGCATAAAGTCCCATCATTAGCTGCTATACAGATATTTCATTTTCTCCAGATGGATCCTCTGGCATCAGTCATTTCTGGACAGGAAGAGCCAGAACAGACAGACCGTTGTCCGCCCCAGTCTGATAACTCTTGCAGCACATTAGGTACAACGGAGCAGGGTAAAACGGCTCTCCTGTGATCAGTTAAGCCAAACATTTTATGGGAAGCAAAAAGCGACAATTAAAATCACAACCAAGAAACATCCCAATTGCTCTGCTTAGGAGCCAGCCCATAAAGACGGCGGTGCAAGTCATTAGGAACCAACACACGTTGGCCACAGCATTAACTACTACAAGAGCAGCAGCCACCCATCATTACCTGCCCTGCTCCTGCTTAACTGTCCGGCTCCGTCTCTGCCTCCCCATAGCTCTTGACAACCCTGTTACTTCCAATTGGCCACAGAAGACCAGCCAGCTGAGCACTGCAGCTTCTCATTGCATTGCTGCAGCTCCTAGGATGACCACATTTTACTCATGCCTGTGTATGGCTCCAGAGAACACTCAAAATGTCTTGTTTTGGAGTTATTTCCAATTTCTGTCTCAGGGCATCTCCCTGAAGTAGCTACAGGCATCCCAAGGATGTCTGCCACTTCCAAGGCTGTAAGCCACTTGGCCATAGGACAACTCCAGCCTTGGCAGCATGGATCTGCTTGTTTCTTCCACCACCTCCCTTTGCCTTCTACAAAATTCCAGAGATGGGTAAAACAAAGCATTACTTATAGAGCAATCTTCTGGCAAAATTGTTTTTTTAAATTAACTCATCTTGCTTCTCGGGCATAGAGCAGTAAAACGGGACACAAGCATCAGTTTACCTCCAGCAAAATAGTCTGGTGATCCAGCCAGGATGACCTAAGACTTGGCCACTGGTGCCCAGCTCTATGCCAAGGGCAGCAGCAAGAAGGGCTTCTGTTCCAAAGTAGTTCAGGCCTCAATAGCTTGAATTAAAAATCACCTTTACCTCTTAACCACAAACAGGTCTACAGCACAATATTACCCCCTGTTAATGCTGTTTGCAGTGGGCATGTGCTCTGCTCAGTTCACAATGTTTCTTTAAACACAGAAAAAATGGTGATAATGGTACCAGATACCGTCTTGAACATCCCATTGCTGAAACTAAAGGCTCTGTGCTCTATGCAAGAAAACAAAGCCTGCAAAACCTTCCAGGAGATCAATTCAATGCCTCAAAACAGGCAAGAGAATTTTTGGTTTAAAAAAGTTAATTTTTGAGCTTCTTAAAAAAATAAGCATCTATGGAGCAACTGACATTAAAGAATTAATGAGAAAATGATTAAGGATCAGATATGACATACATTAAAATATCTGGTCCTCCCTTTACGTTCTGCTTTTAAACACATTAAGTTTAGGAATGAGAGACAGAGGCTCTTATGATTCAAAGGAACTGGCAGAAGAAAAGTTCAGGCCAGGAAACAGTCAGGTACGGAATCAACAGTTGATTTATTAAACAAACAAACAAAATAACAATGGAGGTGGTGATAAAAATAAAGGAAATTTTACCTTATAACAGGGTAAGGAAAATAGAGACAGAAGAAAAACAGCTAATGAGAGAAACCTGAGATATGTGCCCTGCCTGTCAATGGTCTGAAGGGATTAGATACCCAATTAATCACGAAATGTCTCCCCAAAGGTCAACACAGAGTCGTAAACAAACATGGGCAGCTTCAAAGTGGCCGTAAATAAAGTCATGGTCCTCAGCAGCCCTTGCCAAGGCCTTCGGATCGGGTGCGTTTTGTCCCTCCAGCGCCAGGCACTGCATTCGGAACAAGACTCTGCAATCAGACAAGCAGTCCAGCATGAAACGAAGCCTCAAGGAGCATATTTTTTGGGGGGGCTGGTGGGTCAAGTGCATGCTAAAATTAAGGGAGAAATTCTGTGTTGTGACACTGTAGCTTGGCCGTGTACTCAGAGCAATAGGGGGGAAAGGGTGTGTTAAAGCCGGTGAGAATGGCATTTCCACCCCTAGTTGGATAAACTAGGGCAACAGACACTATCAAATACTAAAGATGAGCCAGCAAAGCCAGGCTCTTGCAAGCTTCAGAGCAACGTTGAGATGGTCCATGGTCAAGGGGAGCTGCCCAAGCAGTCAAGGCTAGCAGGTGGGTACATGATGATCTCTCCCTTCATCAAGGACAGACCTTGAACCCTAACAATATGGAGAATACAAGACCACCGTTTGTGGGAGAGAGGGAGAAGGTCTTGCAAAGTCTCCTCGATCCTCATGCAACAGATGCTCCCCACCTGAGGCCTCTGAACCCCACACAGAATAATAGGGGCTCACACCCTGTATGGGACCCACACCAGAGCAGACCATCACAATGAAGAAATGAGCAACTCCAGGCCATGGATAAGTTCCTGTACTCAAAGAAAAGATAATTTACACAGGTTAAGTTTATTAGAGAAATCACGTTCCTTGCAAAAATGCAGTGTAAACAAGTACATTCCATTTAGGTGAAATACATAAGCCTGCATTTTCTCTTACAGCAATCTCAATTATAATACTCTCAAAACTACTTCCTAATTCATTTTAGGAGTCTAACGCTAAAGTTCAAGTGATTCATAAAACTAAAACTGCTACAGTATATCATCAGAGGTTTTTCTTCCCTCCCAAAAGGACGGCACTAGCTGACAATTAATAACTGCAGTCAGGTGTATATTACCCATGACTTCAATGTTCGAACCATCATAAAAAAAATAACATTAGCTGCTCATCGCTGGCAGTGACAGAAGCAGGTAAAGCAAGTTAGAGTATTGTCCACAAGTATGCAGAAAAAGTTAGGGAGAATCAGAAATTTATACTGCAGCCAAAGTAACACCTATCCAGAAGGCAACACCTCTCAGGTGTCATCAGCATACAGAGAAAAGCCACTCTAAAAATGTAGTATAAGTGACAGATCAGAATGACTCGAGGCCTAATACTGCAAAGTGGCACACACAAGTAATCCTTACAGACTGCTGGCAGTAAAAATACACAATCCTGTTTTATTAATGTATTATTTGTATTCGGTTGTACAATAGGGCCCCAGGAGATCCTGTTATAAGCACTGAAAACACAAGAAATAAGAGCTTAAGCCCTGAGAATTTAATGATCTAAAACATCAGGATATATATAAAAAAACCTAACAGCATTGCTCTGCACCCCATGTTTCCAGGAAAAGCAACCATTATTTCAATTCAGACAGCCATCAGAATAACATTAGTGTAAAAGAAAAAGTTAATATTATAACAAATCTTTCGAATGGATGAAAATAGAGGGCGTGGAACTAAATACCTTTTTATGTCTAAAAACTATTCAAACGATCAGGCTGCCAGGAATGAGCAGCATACAGAGGAGCTCCAGGAGCTGACTTTGCTCCTGGAGCCCTTGCAATGCTTTGACCAGTGTCCGATGCAACCTGCCCATCTCCTAATGATGGATTGCCTAGTCCACAGTCCAGACAGGCTTATGGGAGCACCACACGTCACCCGTTCAGGTAAGAAAGGATAATAAGACCTTGCAGGGTGACTGGGCATTGGAAGAGGTTGTCCAGAGCCTACATCCTTGGAGATATTCAAAACACACTGCTGGACATAGAATTAGGCAATCTGTTCTAGGCAAGAACAGGTTTGGGGAATGGACCAGAAATCTCCAGAGGTCCCTCCAACCTCAACTATTCTGCAATTGGGAGTTCTATTTGCTATAATGACACATGAAACTTTGCAAACCTCCTTATGTGTGATGGGAAGCAGCAGCTTTTGGAGAAGGCTCCCTAGGATCGGGCTACCATCCACACAAGGCATGAGTTTGGGACAGTGAGACAAAGTGCATCACTGTGGGAGGAGGAGGGTGAGCCCTTCCTCCCATCAGGTTATAATCATCAGAGAGCAGATAAACAGCAATTCAGACCTTGATGAAGAACTGGGAGAGCACAGAAATGAGCAGTCAAGTACACTAAAGTGAATCCATTCAAGGCTGGGGAAATCGGAACAACTTTTCAAGCAACGCCAAAACCCCAGAGGCCACTGGAATGGTTACAAGCTACAAAGTCTACAGACCTTTGACATGAGCCATGCTCGAGGCAGGAAGCATTTTCCATCAAATGCAACCCAGCTTTCTGAGCAGCAAATGATTACACTCATCTAGCCTGGACAAAATGAGAACATTTATCAGCAATTTTCAGCCTCTCACTGATCAAGATTGTGGCTGGGGAACATGCTCTACACAATCTCCAAACAGAATAACTGACTGTTGAAGGATTATTATTTTTTCAGTTACGAACACTCAAAAGCCTAATGAAGTTTTCCAGTCAGCAGCGCTTTGGCTGCGCTCCAGACTAAAGCAGGACCCTAGCAGAACATCACATTACACTTCCAGACACTTCTGCTCTGACTTGCAATGGAAGGGAAGGGGAGAGATGGACTTCCTTACTGTCTCCAAGATACATGTGTTGAAGCTGGCGTGATGCTGCAGGTCACAAGGTATTTGCACACCCTGGAGCACTCAAGGGAGAGGAGTCTGCTGAAAAACTGCAACCTCTGAGGCCACCAATAGCATCACTGTTGGGTTCTTATGGGTACCCTTGAGCTCCAGAGAGCAGTGTACTGGCAAGACCACCTTTTCTTTGCTAGGAAATCTCCTCTCAGTGCCCTGACATTCAGGATCAGCAGTGCTTTTACTCTTTACTTTGATAAATCAGTTGACTCTGGAGACAATGCTATAATGACAGAAAGGAAAGGGAAAGCCCTTGCCACCATTACAGCAGCATCCAGTATAGGCTCAGTCCTGACACACTGTGAAAGTAAAAAGCACCTCACCAAGAGCTACCAAAAAAACAGGATCACCAAGAGGAACCTATGCTGCTGGTTAAGGGCATTTAGCATCAGACACTGCAGCTTTCTCATGTACACAGACGCGCACTCAAAGCACGGCACAGCATTCACCAGCAAAGTCAAGGGGACCACAGCATTATTTGTGAGATCCTGTCCAATTTTGAAGAATTTCTGCCTAAATTTCACCCCACAATCTCAGTTATAGAAGTCAGCAAACAGGAGACTTTTGCTGAGCACACGGGTTAGCAATTCTGTGAGAAACCCCCTGCCTTTCCCAATCTTGGATCAGGTTATCACATCAGGCTTCTCTAAAATGCAGCAAGTGTAGTCCCTCTGGGATTGTATGTTAGTCCATTAAATGTATTTTATCATTTTATTATAGGCCAAAAATGTTTTTAAAACCATCCACACTGATCTTTTTTTCCTTTTAAACACTAAAATATGGCCTGGTGTCCCAAGTCTTTCAAATCTTATGATGTGGAAGATACATAAACCATGCTGTTGCTGGCTGCATTCTCAAGAAAGAGATATTGGTCTTCCTCTGTCATTGCACTCTGAACCCTGCGCTGCAACTGTCACACTTTCATGATGGGTCTCAAGAGCATCATTAATAAGGGCCAGCATGGACTTCTGTGCTAGTAAGAAGAGACTGGACACAAGAGGGGAAGAATCATCTTGGTTTAGCGCAACATTTTCCTTGTAGACAAGTCCATGCGAGTCCATTCCACAGTGTTCCAAAAAGAATCACATCTCTTGAATGCCAAAAGGAAAAGAGAAGCAAAAAACAACAGTGAGCTGAGCTGGAATGATGCTTATGATGAAGTATTTTATTAACTGCTTCTAAAGATCCCGGTCTCTCACTCAGCAGACATAAGTCTTCTGCAGAACGCAGCCTCGTGCCCTGGTCCCATCTCTTTGTCCCCCTGCTAGAGCTCCAATTCATAATGGGTCCAGCACTGCCAGATCCTTTGCTCCATCCTCTACAGGATGGCCAAGACTCCGAGGAGCCAAGAATGAGTGGCCAGGCTGCTGCAAAGCACACAGCCCCCAGCAACTCATGCCAGGACGTGGCACCATGGCCTGCCCCAGCTCAAGAGCAGGTTGGTGGGAGGCTGAGCGACCGTGTGCCCAGTAGCCGTGTGGAGCCTGGGTGGGAAGCAGAGCCCTCGCAGAGGCACATGGTACATTGACATTCACAGTGGCACTCACCGCAGGCAGCAGAACTTACCGCTGATCTTGATTTTCCTGCAAAACTCATCTAAAATGTTCCCAGTCCTAAAATATTTGCAAATGAACACCTTTTGCATGCACATACTTTTGCCTGCGGCTAAGTCTCACAGCCAAACTATTGCACACACCTCAAGCTCTCAGAAAAAGCCCATGAGGAGACACCACTCTCCTTGTATCTACTGTCCCATAATACGTTAATAAAGGTTCACATGTCAGTTTGACAAAGTACTCCCTTCTTGCTTCAATAACCAAGAAGGATTTGGGCTTTTTTTTTTTTTTCATTTTTTTAATCATTTCTTTTTAATTCCCTCCTCCTCAACATTCATCTCTTTGTAGATCAAATATTCAAAATTATTCTTCATAAAACAACTGAGGTCTAATCCCAGGAGGAAGAAGGGTGCACACATCAACCATGCTGCCAACAACAGTTGAGGGTCCAGGCAGGAACAAGTTTGGACCACTCAGGACTGTAGAAGCAACAGGGATGCCTTGGGTTTGACCACAGGTCCCCCTGATCTCACTGGACAGTCAGGGTGACCCTACTACTTGCCACTTCGTACCTAATGAGGTATTCTCATACCAGAGCTTGCCTTGCAACACAGAGCTAAGTTTTGAGGAAATCTGAAGCACACAAGACCTTCACACAAGAGCCCTTGGCACTTGTTAACAGTCTCCAGAAGGTCCAAGGCAGCTATTTTGCAGATTTTATGGAAAGGTAGGTTCAGACACAACAAGGGCAACCACTAGACAGACTTCCTCCTCCAAACAATGCACTGGGCTCTAACGAGACCATTGCTTTGGGGGGTCTAGCCAGACCTTTCCTTTGAACCTGCCACTTGAACTTGCTCCTTTAACAAAACACAAGACTTTGATGATGAGTCAGTAGAAGAGTCCCATCATTCAGAAATAATAAACTCAACAAAAGCTACCAGATTTCTCTGCACTAGCTAAAAGCCAAGTAATCTGAATATTCATATCCCTCCCTTAGATATAAATAAAACAGCTTATTGCCAGAAAATTACATTCCATTCACAGACTCCTCAACATAAATCCGTATTTTGCAGCTAATGAAACTCAAGTCACAAAGATGTCGTTGTCAGTAGAGTCGCAGCTTTGCTTAAAGGGGGAAAGCAATCCTAGGGGAAAAGGAACTATTGTGCTGATTCCTACCAAAATTTGTTCTTTTCCTTCATCCCATTTCACAGATCCTCGGTAGGTATTAGATGATGAATAGGAAGCTACTTCAAAAGGCAACTTTTGATGTTTCTCTAATACTTCTCATTCCCAGTAACAAAGGCTCCACTTGCCAACTGGCTCCGCGACACGTTTTGGGAACGTCTGCGCAGGCAGGGAGCAGCTAACACACAGGAGTGAGACCACAACGTGCACACGCGACCTCAAGGCCCAGCACGTTGCCCATCTAAGCGTGGTGACAGCAGACAAGTGACCCTCCAGAGGGACAATCTCTGAAGAGAGCAGCAGGGCTCTGCACAGGCTCTATTTCGCCTCCCTCGTCCAGGTTATGTAATCCCTTCCTAAGTGAGCAATTCCCAAACCAAGATATCAAAGCCATTACTCACACTTGGAAAGTGCCTGTCACAGGGATCCACAGACGGGCTGAGGTTGGAAGGCACCTCTAGAGATCATCTAGTCCAACCCCCTGCTCAAGCAGCCTCACCTAGAGCACATGGCACAAGGTCACATCCAGGTGCATTTGAAGATCTCCAAAGGAGGAGTCTCCACGACCTCTCTGGGCAGTCTGTTCCAGCATCCTGTCACCCTTACAGTAAGGAGGTCCTTCCTCACATGGCGATGGAATTGCTTGTGTTTTAATTTATACCCATTACCCCTCATCCTATCACTGGCCACCACTGAGGAGAGTTTGGCCCCATCTTCTTCACACTCTTCCCTCAGGTACTTATACATATTGATGGGCAGCAGCCAGGGGCCCACTGGCCTTCTTGGCCACAAGGGTACACTGCTGCCTCGTGGTCAGCTTGTCAACCGAGACACCCAAATCCTCTCTGCAAGCTGCTTTCCAGCAGGTCAGCCCATAATCTGTACTGGTGCACAGGGTTATTCCTCTTCAAGGACCCTGCACTTGCCCTCATTGAACCTCCTGAGGTTCCTCTCTGCCCAACTCTCTAACCTGTCCGGGTGCCTGTGAATGGCAGCGCAGCCCTCTGGAGCGCCGGCCACTCCACCCAGTTTGGTGTCATCTGCAGACTTGGTCAGGGTGCCCTCCGTGCCCTCATCCAAGTCATTGATGAGGAAGTTGAACAGCACTGGGCCCGGGATTAACCCCTGGAGGACATCACTGGCCACTAGCTGCCAACCAGACTCGGCCCCATTTATCACCACCCTCTGAGCTCTGCCATCCAGCCAGTTCTCAGTCCACCTCACTGTCTACTCATCTATACCCCACTTCCTGAGCTACCATGGGTACATTCTGGGAGATAGTATGAAAAGCCTTGCTGAAGTCAAGGTAGACAACATCCACATCCCATCTCCTATCATCCAGCCAGCCAGTCACCCCATTGTAGCAGGCTATTAGGTTGGTCAAACACAACTTCCCCTTGGTGAATCCATGCTGACTACTCCTGATCTTCATCTTGCATCTTCACACACGAAACCCCCACAAAGGCTGCAAGACACAAAACACAACCAAAGCAAGTCTCAAATACCAAAAAATCCAAACCCTGCCCACCCAATGACAACTTTCCAAACCCTTCCAGTTCAGCCTGAAGGCAAAGTTTTGGGAAAAGAGCTGCTGGCTCAGAGCATCTCTCCCAAATCACGAGCCGTGATACCCAACGTGCTCCAGGAGAGCGTCATCAGAAACAAAAGTCACAGTGCCCTTGAAAAGACACTCGATTAATCTCACTTTTGGCAACCAGGACCCTTGCCTTCAATAAAAAGCTCCTTCCATTTTGGCTGATTTTGCACTTTGCAGTGAATCCGAGCGCTGGGGAGACGTCCTCCAAAAAGTCACATTGAGTATCTGAGCACAATCCACCCAGCAGGTTTGCACAGTGGAGGGATTTTTTTTTCCTCCCCTCCTTCAAAGATCAACTCAGCACAGAACAGAGAAGCTTGCAGCTTTTTTTTTTCAGGTTAATGCAGTCATTAAAGCAAAAAAAGTGAATAGGTTATGGTGTGTAGGTATCGACTAAAAACATACATTGTTCAAGCCTGTGCTACTATTAATATACCCGTTTAAAGTAAGTTAAGGCTTTGTCTCTGTTGCTAAAAAAGAAGCCCATTTTAGCACAAGATAATTAACACCCGTTAGCTAGGTGCCTATAAAGCCTGAGCAAAGCTCAGAGCTTTGGTTTTTCTGCAAAAGAGTTAGGAGAGTTCACTTGGCTCAACAGGAGCACTTGCCCTGCGATCCATATTGGGGCACCAAGTCTTTCCACCTGAAGGCTTTTGCAGCCCCTGCTTCTCATCCTCTAGGGCAGCAGGAGAAAGCACCAACATTTCTAAAGACACTGCATTGAATTAAGTGGGGAAAAAAAATTCTAATTTGTACTTATTTTTTTAATCAGACCATTTTTTTGACTGTTCCTTTATCTCATCTCTTGGCACATGGACCCCAAAGTGCACCTGAGACAAAGACTAAACAGCAGAGCAGGATGTAAATACCCTTTCCCTTATAAGCTTTGCAGGGACAGTTTTGTTTTCCTGCCCGAGTACTTTTATTCAGAGGTGTCAAGTTTGGAAACCAATAATTTAAAAAACTTTTCTTCTATAGTCTTGAAAAATAAAGTAAAAAAATCCACGTAATTACAAAAATATGAAAAATGGGCTCCTCTACTTGGAACCATGTCTTTCTAAATAGAAATCAGTTAATATAATGGTCCTTGTAGCATACAAATATCAGTTTCTATTGGCCAGCTTTGAAATTCTGCATTGAAATAGGAAGAAAACCCCACCGGGAGATGAACACATATGCACTAATTCCCAATCCTGATTTTTAAATCAGAAAAGCCCATAAGGCTGCAAGCAGTCCTCTGCTGTACTAAGCACAAGGATAAGTGATCCAGATTGGAAATTGAGGGGGAAAAAAATCCCCACATTCCCAAATCACATCTCTAAATCACCTGCTTTCCCTCACTCTATTGCATGTAATTTATTTCATTCCTTTACACTTCAGTATCAATTTATTACTTTAATTATAAGTCTCTAGAAAGAAAACAACATATACCAGTGTCTTTAAGATCTCAAAAAATGTTTTCCTTAAATCTATTTTCCATTGACACTCTTTTAATTGCTTTTGTAGTTCTGGGGTAGTTTTAGGAAATCATCATGTAGAATGTATACTCTTGGGGAGTGGAAATCCAATAGAACATGGCTGAAAATAAGAGAAAGGCATTAGAGCAGATCAGATCAAATCTCCAGCAGAAATACATCTCAAGCTTAAATAGACCACATCGCTTGAAAATATTCCAATTCTTTTGGAGAAACAGTACATTTAATGCTACAACACCCAGAAAAATCATTAGGAGAAATCCAACAGCCTTCCTACCAAGCCCTGACCAAAAGGGTCGTTGCCACCAAAGAGCAGGGCTCACATCCAAGCTGGAAGACCTCACGGCCGTTACCCCAAACCATCTCCCTAAGACAACCCACTTCAGCACTTTCCATTTGTGCTCCAGTGCCGCTGACTTTGAAAAGACTTAAAACACAAGCCTGACAAGAGCCCCTGCTGTGAAGGCTCCCAAATATAGGCATGAACTGGACCTCTGCTCCACAGGCATCCTCGGATGAGAGGCGGCCGCGGTCCCGGGGGCCGAAGGCAGCAGCTGCCGGAGCGGCAGGGAAGGGCGACGCGGGCGAGACGTGACGAGCGCTCGCTCCGCTCCGGCTGCCACCGCTGCACACGGAGCCACCGTCACGGCGGGAGCTCGGCCAGCTCTCACCGACGCCGGCAGCGAGCACAGACGGCCCTTCACTTCCCAATCCCACCCGCACGGCTCCTTGATCCAACGCGGAGAATCACCGACTTGCTTCCAGCTGCTGTTGCCGCCAAACTGAGCGGGTATTTCTGCTTTCTTCTGGATCACACCATGAGCTAGATACGCTTGAGTCAAGTCATGAGCAGGGAAGAAGAAAAAAAGGGCATCTGTGCCCAGCATCAACCTGAGGAAGGTCTGAGACCACCCTTGGGAACAACCCAAAGGCTCCTTTTGTTTCCCATTCACACACCTCAGCTGTCTCAATGCCGTGACATCCATCTAGCTCCTGGAGCCAACATCTTGGGCTTGGCTGCTTGGACACAGATTGGGTCAACCTGTTGCACCCTGTGCATGGCGGTCACGGAGGAGGATCATTTCTAACGCTTTACTTGATAACATACAACTGTAACCTTGGCAGTGTAAGGAAGTCAAGGGAAAGGCACTGACTATCGAATAATAATCAAAATGAGGTAAATTTAAGAAAGCAAAATTGGCCTTGAACAATAATATACAAAAAAAACCTCAGCATGCAAATTAGGGAACTTAAGACTCAAGAAAAAACTTGAACGACATTATGGAAGAAAGTGGAATAAGATCAGTTTAAAAATAGAGTCTACCTTTAGCCAAACCCTTCTGGCTAAAGAATAAACTGAATATGCACCAAAATCTCTTCCTTGAATCCAGTGGAGGGACCCAATCTTTCCCCCAGCAGCTGCCCGGTGTTTGGTATTTAAGCCACTGCAGCAGTTCTTTATACACCCCGCTAAAGATCTGGATGCCTCACTCTGGTCTTCTGTAGTTGGAAGCCTCAGCCAGAAAAACAACATCCCACTTAAATTTCGCAAGGCTTTACAAGCCTTTTTCTCAAAATCCCCGAGTTTTGCTCAGCAACTGGCGATACAGAAAGGAGGAATAAGCAGCACTTGAACGACACAGTAGTAATGCTGGCGTAAGTGAGCAATTGCAGGCTAATGAAAAATAAAGATGTCACGCCTGTAGGGTGAAAGATGATTCATGATTTGATAAAAATGTCAGCATCATCACAGGTATAAGTCACAGAAGGAAGCAGCCAGCAATGCAGACACGGTGCACGTGCGACTCGTGGTAACACAGCAGCAGACCCAAGGCAGCCCAGATTCCAGCCTGGGAAACGACTCCTGTTATTTAACAGGACGAACTGACACTTGCTATCTTGGGAAACAACACGCCAGCAATACAACTTCATGAGCAAAACGGCAAAAGCAGAAATTAGTCTGCCATAAAACTGTAATTACCTTATTAAAAATCGTTCTTGCACTCTACCAAGCAAGGGATTTATAAATATTTTTCTTCTGGGGTTTGTCCAAACCACCTAAAAATAGAATTGAAAGTCCCACCGTGATTTGCTGAAAATCCTGCACGTTTAACCAAGAAAAACAAATGAAGAATCTTCAAGAAAAGCTCTCTTATCGATTAAGCAATTCCTGCAAGGCAATTTGCTCTTGTAAAACCTTAATAGTTATAATCCAAAGTGGCAAACATCACATAAAAGTAAATGGGCTTTAAGCATTTTAACAGCCCGTCCTGTTAAAGGGCAGAGCTCTACCAGGCACAGGGGGGATCAGGACCTGTCCTGCACGGTGCCAACGGCCAGAAGGACAAGTTTGTGTGAGCAGGGCCTGACCTGCAACTGGATGATCTCTCTCAGTGTTACTTGATGGGACACTGCCTTGAACATTGCCTTGGGACACAGCCACATCACCAGAGGTTCCATTTGTCAACAAGTAGGGTCCCCAAGACACAAGTACTGTCTGTTGTCCCCAGTCTCAATTCTTCATCTGTGACAGTGGCAGAAGCAATGAATGAAACGGTTTAGAACAAGAGCAGAATTATTTGCTCAGGGCAACTGGCATTGGCTTATATTTATAATATACACTCACAAAAAATATATATTTATATATATATATCTAGGGAGGTAAGAGAAAAGTGTAAGGAAACAGAAAAGATGGAAAGCAAACTGAAGATGGACACAATTAGGAAATGGGGAAAGAAGAAATACAGCTACAACGAATAGGAATGATGGAGTGGTCAAAGCAGAGTGAAAACACCCCACCTCAAGAGCCCTTATTTGCAAATCTTCTCATCTGAGCTGCTGTGTCCCTCCCACCTCCACCTCCCAGCAGCCTCTTTGCAGATCTGTTTTGCAGCTCTGCTCTGGGCAGCTGAGGCTGAGCCACAAACCCTCCTTCTGCTTCCAGCAGGAGAGGCTGCTCTGAGCCTCCTGATACCCTCCCTGCTGTGCTCCATGCCAGCCCTACAGCACCGAGCACATTTCAACCTGTGCTGTCAACTCATTAAAATACATTGGCACAAAATTAATGAACACTCTTCTAGGAAGTGAGGAGAAATAGTCCATGCTCCATTCCTTATAACTTCATGTCCTCCCTGTTGCAGAACCACCACTATTCATGGTCGTGCTATAGAACTGATGGCTGTGTTTGGAATCTACTGAACACTTTTGAGATAAAGTTGAGTTAATCCAATACAAAGGGTCTTAGTTCCATGACAACTAAAAATAAAACACCTTTGATTCACCAATTTGTTTCGACTTTTGGTGACAGTTTCCAATGCCTAGATTCCTGTATTTAAGCATGCACAGGAGAACAAGTCCCACAAGTTTATCGGAAGGACACACCAGCAACTTAGCAGCTTTGTCAAAGACTCTGAATCCATGTGGTACAAATCCTGCATTTCTCATCTTGGCAAGTTCAAGAGCAGCTTTGTCCAAGGAGAAAATGCAGGACTTGGCAATCAAGCTCCCAACCTGCAAGTCAACAAGGCTCCAGATGGGTTGCTCCAGCTTCTTCAGCAGCTGCTGTGGTGACAGAGGCTGCTGCACATGGTTGGAGAGTCTACAGATCGCTCTGTTGATCAGGACCATCATTTACATCTAGCAGGAAGTGTTCAAAGTTCTAAATACCCAATTGAACACTATCCCCCTTTGTACTGCCAAGGACAGAGAGATCTACAAGGCCAAGACATGAACACACCAAGGAAACATCACTGATTTATGTGATCTGCTTTATTGTTAAGTCAACCCAACACAGAAAGCACCGGATCATATTCTGCTTCTGTAATCCAGAACAACCCAACAAAAACTGAAGCTTATAATTATTCTGAATAGGACGAGCCCTGAATATGTTCCTAAAGCTGAAATCACCCAACTGCTGCAGGCTCCTGCCCTACAGGGCTGTGAGAGCAGGTCAAACGCTCCCCAATCATTTCAGCCCCAGACAGACTAGATGAGGTCAAAACACCTTCAGCAGTTTGAGCTGAGCCTCTGATTTCATCCTCAAGCAGGGGAAAAACACCCACACAGTCTACCCCATAAGCAGACATGTGGCAAAAAGCAGCCATGGGACACCAAGCCCACAGGCTACTTCATCTAGGTCTGCAACCTGGAGCCCAGCAGCTCAGCCTTTAGCCATTTGAACACACAGGAACTTCTTGGGACTTGACAGCTAAAGTCTTACAAGAAGATTTCTCGCCTGCTCCAGAGCAATCCATCTTGATTTTCTCTGCCTCACCAGGGGGTCCACGAATGGCAGAAACACATCAGTTATTACGTTCCCATGGAATCCCATTTCTTGTTTATGGTGCTTTTGCCTCAATTATACACGCATCCTGACTGCAATGAGAAAACAGAGCACTCCTGCGGATGCTTTGTCAACTCATCTTTCTTGAAATGTCAAATGAAAAGATTCAACGAACCAAATAAATGCTTCTTATCCGAATCATCAGGCAGAAGCCGTTGATATTTGGTCAGTGAGAAGAGACAAGTCCCGCAGTTAATGCATTTAGCAGAATGGAATATTATGCAACACTCTGCACAAACCCAGTGCATGGCATTTAGCCCAGTACCACTTTAGCTTTATAGGCTTAAATAAAAACACGCTTTAAAATAAAGTGGAGATATAAGTTTCCCTTGCCTAGTTGCTCCAAGCAGAGGTTCAATCTTCCCATTTTTAAGGGTTCATATAAAAACACACACATGGTCCATCTTCTCAGGTTGCTCTTCAATGAAAACTATTACTCTTCCTCCCTCCTCCCCAACTAGACAATGAAAAATGAAATTATTTCTCCCCAAACCATGAAGTCTGTTGGGGCTACGTCAAGACTTCTGGCTCCCAAAGGTAAGCCCTGGGGAACACAGCAACCCTTTGCTAGTAGGCAGGTTCATAAGTCACCTGAAAGAAGAGTTGGAGGCTCTCTAAAAAACAAGTCCAGCACCCGCATTATTAACATCTGCAAGCAGTATTAAAGAAGGGTTCAAGGCAAAAAACCAAACAGCCCACAAGTTTAATAAAAGGCAGGAATAGCAGATGCTTCTTATGAAAACATTAAGAGCTAGTGAAGGTAAATAGAAGGTGCTAATGAAAAAAACATAACAGCAGGAGAAGCAGAGAGGAACCTGGACAGGGAGGAAGGTGCTCTCACTCATTTGCACTTCACAGGTCACAGGCCATCTCCAGAAGATTTTAGAGGGGAGAGATGTGTCTTCCACTGAGCACCAAGGGTGGATGCTCAGCAGCTTCTTCTGCAAATAATGTAGGGATGAGGAAGAGGCCAATAACCCACAGACCTGGCTACCCCAGAGCACCATGCTGTAACAAGTATGAGGGTTACTGGTGTGGGAGTGGGAGAATAAACAGAGCATCACACATGAAGACAATGGGGATCTTGCTCCCACCTCTGCTCAGGCTCACATGTGACCAGAGACACTTCCCTTTCTCTCCTGGCCTCACCATTCTGTTCTCCTAAAATGCAGTGGCCACCAGTAACGTGGAATATCAGGCCATTTTCATTCCAAATGTTTCTACTGTTTCCTGCAAGTGAACCAAGAGATACTAGAAACAGATAGAAGTTGGATCTCATTCCTCTGATGCCAAGAATCTTGTCGAAGCCTCATCTGGATCACTGCTTGCTGTATGATAAGCTGAAAGGAGATGATGCATGTCAAACACTTTAACTTAATATTAAATATTGTACCTCTGCAACACCCATCATACTGCTTTTCAAAAGGCTTGTACCAGAAGTCTCATTAGCAAAACCATTAAAACAAGCACACAGCTGGTAGAAAGCGCTCACTGCGCAGAAGTCAAATCCTTCTAAATTTATATTGGCAAAATTGATTACTGTTTCTCACATCTGCTGTAAATTTTGCATCTAAATTCTACTTAAAACATCACTTAGCTCAGACACATGCAACTAGGCTCTATGAACCAGCATCCCTCCCCCAGGAGCCACATAAATCATCTCCATGCAAACCAAATGTGATCTTTTCATAAAAACATTCATTACTGTCATATATCGCATAACGAGCAGCAAAGCTCGAGATGCAACTCAACGGGTCTACACGACGTTTGCAGCCACACAGAAGCCAGTGGTAGCTTCGAGGGAAGGATCTGTCTGTCGGAGGGTGGGGAAGTAAAGAGAGAGACCCAAATCACCGGCACTAGATGCAAACCCGAACTGCAAGTTGGCATCTTCATCATCCAGAAAGGGAAACAAAGCTACCTGTAAGCAATATTACAGATGCAGAACTGGAAGACAGCAATACAAGGGTTTTTTTTTGCTTTCTTTTTGGATAATATTTCATGCCTTTCTTGGACAACCCTATCACCTTCAGGCAAGAAGCACAAACCCTCAGGCTCCAACACTTAGACAGACATAACACTGTTAGAAATGCGGTATCTTAGGAGAAACAGAGCTAAGAGATTTCTATGTTGTCCTTTCTAGTAGAGGGGGGCAAAAAAATAGGAAAAACACACGTTTGCTACACATCACCCACAGAGCCACGACCCTGTTTCCCAGTGAAAACTTAATTCCCCTGAAGTAGAAAAAAAATAACAAAAAACCTTCAGAATAACAGTGAAAAAAGAAAAAAGGATAACGCTTTATCAGAGATCTAAAGCAAAAGTGACAGTCAAGTCACTAACCGAACTCCAGAAAGCTCCATTAAGCTCTTCCTTGCCATTTTTGTGACCCTCTTGGAAGGGCAGGCAGGACAAGGCTCTGCTTCATCATCAGTTCTTGCAGTGCCATAACATTTATTAACCTAAAGGGTTTTTTTCTCCTCCCCTGGCTTGCTTTGTGTGTGGTTCCAATCTGTTTAAGAGGACATTGGCGCCTGTCCTCGGCAAGGTAAAGCGGTTCAGCACTGCCTACTTGCTGCCTGGCAGCACAGCAAGTACTTGGAGGTACAGCGCAGGGAGCAGACTGAACAGGATTTATCATGATTGAGTCCAGAAGATACAGAGGGATGAAGTGACACCATGGCAAGGTGAGAGGGAGCTCTTCAGGAGGCACAAGAGCAACTGGGATTGTGTCCCCAACCCTCCTGTAGCCACCAAGCCCACCAACTTCCACGGGGCAGCAACCACTTGCTTCAAGAGCTACCTTCTCAACAGGGGTGGGGGACGGGACCTCCCTTCCCTCCAGAAAGACTCCGAAAACAATCTCCCATCAGTGAGTCAAGACTTGTTGAAATATAACGTTCAACCATAAATGGGGTATGGTCTCCTAGTATTTGCATCATCATCTATGCTCCAGAGTTGAGACCACCAGAGTACTGATTCTGCATCTTTTTGGTGAGGAGAGGATTTTTCATCCTTGGTACTTCCTTCTAGTGATAGTTCACCAAGTGAGGTCACCTCTCAAACTGTTCTGATGAACTGAAGACTGTCAAGGGATGAGATTACCAGACTATTCAGACAAGACATTTGGAAAGGGCACTTCATAGACTGCACATGTAAACAGTTCTCCTCTTCCTTTTACTTTGCCTTGGAGGGCTGAAGACACCATGAGAAACAAATGAAGCCCTCTGAAAGTCCACCTGCACTTGACATCAAGTCCTCTCTCAAGAAGCAATGCTTAGTATGGAGAATTTAACATAAGTTCAAAGACGATAAAACTTACCCTAAATAGTAGGGGGCAACAAGGGGGCCTCTTTCTGCTTGCTCCTCAAAGAAATACCATGAAGAACTCTTTCCCCCTGAACTTTCTTTGAAACTGCTGCAGTGACTAATCACCAGCATGCTGTATAACACCGAAAACACACTGGGAACAAATCCTTATTACATTTATTCCTTTATTTATTAATGGCTCAAGAACTTTGCCCAGAGCGTCAGTCAAAATGAGTAAGTGAGAGAGAGGGAGACCAAGGAGGACAAGAGACCATCCATCTTCAGCGCTCCGTATGCTACAACAGCACCCTCTTCTTTTTTCCTCTCACACATCTATTTAAATTATCAACATTTTGAAGCAGGAACAGTCTATAATGACACATCCCTACAGCAGCAGCCACAGCAGAGCCCCAGGGACTGCCAGGCTCTTTACATGCACACAAGTGAGTAACACAAGCAGGTCTTGGAGCACAGAACAACACTTACCCAGCACCGTAACAGCAAGCACAGCAAGGTACAACTTGTGTCTGTAGAAACTCTTCTCTCCTATTTATTTTCTTTTTTGAATGTGCCAAAAAAATCCAATCTATCAGTGATTCTTATTAGCAATGACTCATATCAGCTGCAACGCCAGCTTGTCTCAGTCCCCAGAGATCCAAATAAACCAGGACTACTTGTCAGGTGGTGTAAAAAGTATGAGCCTTGCATTTCCCCAACACAATGCATCAGTACTTCCCCATCTATTCAGAAATATGAACTGTATTTCTCAAGAATATCAGAAGATGCATTAGCTTTCACCACCTTTCATTCATCACCATCCCATGAAGCAGTGCTTACCAACCCACATGAATACCAAGCAATGCACCATGTAGAAAGCTTCCTGTGCTTCAAAGCAGAGAAATATAATTTTTAGGGTCCTCTACAACCAGGCTCACGTGTAACATTAGAAGAACATAACAAATAGTAGTTTCCTCGAGACTTCTTGTTGTGCCCCACGTTTGGTGGCCTAACTCAGCAGCAGGGCAGGACACTGGCAGTATTACTGAGTGGAGTAACTATTAATTAGCTCGTGATGCCCATATCTCAAGGACCCTTCAAGAGCATTTGCCTTTAGGGGAAAATGCACCTGCTAGTTGAACACCTTCTTCACCTTGACCAGAGTATTTTTAGCTGTATGGCCAGGCCTGCCAATACATTCATCTTCAATTCTTTGCAGGGAAATTTCTGACAACACACAGCAGCAAATGAGCCTCGTTATCTAGCCAGGGTCAAGACAGACAGGAGAGAAATGATGAACAAAGGCAAGTTCCCAAAAGACTTCTTAAACATGCTTGCTTCATTTCAGCTTCCCTTTGTCCCACGCCCTCCTCCGCTCTCACACAGATCTCGGTGAGAAGTTTATCATCATTTTCTGTAAGCTCACGGATTTGGCCTCATATTTTGCCTAAGGAGATCAGCCAACACAGTTAAACGCAAGCAGCTTGGTAAAGCCACCCATCTGCCTTTGCAGAAGAGAGGACCACTAATTTACACTGAGTCTCGTGGATCTACTCATAGGTTTGGCAGAGAACAGCCCAATATTGTCACTGCAGAAGGTAATAAAGCTTATTACTCAAATGAAACAGACCCTCTTATCTATTAACCTCAGCAGGTGACATGCAACCCTCTGCCAAACCTGTAAACAGAAGTACTTCTTTTAATCATCAGAGCACAGGAGCAGTAAACACGAGAGAGAAGACACGTGCATGAAGCACTTCCCCTATTAACTCACATGATGCTGTGCACCACAAGGGCTTCATTAATTACTGTGAGAACTATAATCAGGACCTAATCCTGAGCTGATAGTAACAGGTATGAGTCCACAGGCCTTCAAGCTCACTGTTGAGCTGCCTCCAATGGAGGCAAACTACCAGCAGAATAAAGCAGGGGTCCTTACTGTTAACCTTAGATCCACTGCTTTAGCTAAACCTCTCCGAAACACGTTCCTTAGTTCTACATAGCAGGAGGGTGACTAAAGCTAGTAGACTCCAGCACAGGCACCTTAATGTCCCTTGCATGCTTCAGTTTCAAGGGAACCTTTGGGAACAAGTGCTAAGTCCCACAGATGGCTTTATGAGTCCTCCCAGGCTTCTCTGAAATTCCAGTCTTTGATAGCCTGATTTCATTGTAAATCGCTTCACTAAGAAATCTTCTATTAGCTTATAATCTTCTTAGAGTGACTTATATTTGCAGCAAAGTTTACTGTCCTTTTTCAAAGCACACTCTGCCTTCCTTTTCTCCTGAAACTTCTTTCCATGGGAAAACCTTTCCGACTTGACACATTTTGTATCTTCACACACAGGGCACAAAAGCACTCAAGGACAACCAGAACCCACCCGCTTCAGTGTTCCTCTAGCATCTCCATCTTCTATGCCTGTCCCAGGTAGATCACATGCATAAGAGAAAAAAAAAATATATATATTCTTTACTGAGTACCTTTTCAGACAAGGCCATTAAACTGTCTAGAAACCTCTGCCAGAAATCCTTGAAGAGGGGCCGATCAATTTTCTTCAGGCTCTCTTTGGTGCTGGCATCCACACTGACATACAGCTGCGTTACTGGCTCAAGGTTCCTTGGTAATAAAAAATAAAAAGGAGGGGAATTGTTATTTTTCAGACATTTCTGCTAACTGAATCTTTGCATAAAACAGAGTAAGTCGGAACAAGTTGCTGCTCTAGTGAAACAGTCAAAGGAATTACACAATGCTTATGGAGGAGGTGGGAAAACAAGCTTCAGGGGATCATCTTTGCCAAAAGGGCCACAGTCTTAATAGTTCCTGCCCTGTCAAACACACCCAAAGACTAGGGAAAGGCACACATACAGAGGACTCAGAGGACTTCTTAATGAGCAGAGAATAGGAATGTATTTCATCCTGGCAGAGTTGCAAGCCATGCAGAAAGGCTTTCCAAAGCAGGCTGTGACAGGAGGATTCTCCTTGGCTGCACGTGAGGCACTGAAAGATGCTGCTTTGCACCCTGGCTCCAAGGTGACACCCCAAAACCTCAACCCCTTCTCCAAAAGGGCTTGCTCTGGCTTGCAGAAAAGCAATGTCACTTGGTAGAAATACAACTGTAAGCTGGCTGAGTTTTACCAGTGGTGAGGTGGAATCTATCTGCAACTTGCATCATCAGTCCAATAATTTTAGGAGAAAAAAAATCAAGGCTGTTTGAAAAAAACACAACACAAAGCACACCCCTTATATCACACAAATCATGCAGCAGTGCCCCTGGTTGTCACGTAACATGACAAGTGTGGCTTTGGCGAGCCCAACACGGGCAACATCTGAGACTAAACCTCTCCTGCTGCCTCAACGAGCTCAGCCATTCTCACAAGCAGGGGAACACGCACACACATCCCAGGGGAAGCAGAGGAGAGCAAACAACACTGTGGCCTATTAGCAGGCACATAATGAAGAGCAAATAACTCGAGGAACTAAAGCAAGGTCCCTGGCCACAGAGGAACCAGCTGAAGCACGTGGATGTGGACACAGGCTCCTGCACCAGGAGGTAGCCTGGGCACACATTCATCAAACACTGGCAAAATACAAAAAAAGCCACCTGCTTTCACAGTGTCCATGAAGTGACAGATACCAAGTTACACTGTGTGGCTCTTTAGCTCTTAACGCATTTTGGACAACATCAGGGAGGCATCTTTTGCTAGGACTTGAAGGCTGTTAATGATACAGGTGACACTTTCAGTTTAATTTGTTTTTTCTTCAGGAGAGAAGAAATTAGAAGCTTTTGTTCAGCTGCCAAACAATACTGCTTAAAAAATATAATAAACTTCCCCTTGAATGTGATAAAATGACAAGAATTGTCCAGAATGAGACAAAGCAGAGCTGTCAGTGGTCAAAAAAGCCTGTTACTTGACATGAACACGCAAGCAATATGCGAGAACGCATTTCACTAAGTAGATGATTAAAATAGCCAGGAGGAAATACTTTAGGTTTAAATGTATATATGTGTGCACACATACACACGTGTGTGTATGTATATATATGAAGTCTCTGTCAACAAGCTTTTCGGAAGCCACAGCCTGACACCACAAACTCCAAAGTGACCAAAGTATTCAAGGCACAAATGGATCAAAGTATTCAACTGCAAGCAGCACAGGCAGAATATTCTTCTCTTCCCCTAATACAGCATTTGCCTAATTAAGAGGCCTCAGTGAAGATGCAGGGTGTTTTTCAGCAGGAGCAAAGAAAATAATCCCTTCTCAAAGGATCTGCAGCCTCCTGACACGTGAGAGCCCGAACACTTGGCACTGCAGAACACTAAGGAGGAGCAGATCTGCAGAACTTACTCAGATGTGGCTGGACCCAGAACCAGCCCCTGAGACCTCGTGCAGGTTCTCAACGTCAACACCAGTGAGATGAGTATCAGGGGTCTGCATGTCACCAGGAAGAAACAGAATACCAAATGATGCTGCCCATACAGCTACATTTAATAATTAATGTGGAAATCTAGCAGCACGGTACCCGCAACAGATTTTCCAAGGTTCTTCCTTACTTTGGGGTTTTAATTGACAAACAAGACAGCTGACATCCAGCCCAGGAAACCAAATTTAAGCTTGCTGCATTTAGCACTTGTAAAATGAGCTCAGACATAAGTTATGGTCATAACTCATCTAGTCATCGGTACCAAAAAACACCCTAGAAACAGCTGAGCAAATGCTAAGCACACACAGGAGAGCACTCATGTCCCCAGCCACTAACCAGATCCAGAAACTAGAGCAGGACAAGAGCCAGGTAACAGCCCACGTGCAACAAAAATCTAATTAACTTTACCAAAATATGCGTGCACAGATGAAGCATCAGTCCAAAAATGAAAGGAGGAAGATGCCACAGCCTGCATCACTCCTGGGACCCAGTCAGCAGGCTGCACTGCTGCAGAGCCTGCAGGAC
This sequence comes from Eudromia elegans, assembly GCA_003342815.1. Classification (NCBI taxonomy): domain Eukaryota; kingdom Metazoa; phylum Chordata; class Aves; order Tinamiformes; family Tinamidae; genus Eudromia; species Eudromia elegans. The sequence continues at coordinate 614,263 of PTEX01000259.1, read as the reverse complement.
CCTTCCAGGCATGAGGGAAGGCTCTGGGTCCCTTTCTGGGTCTGCTTGCTGCACGCTGGATGTCTGGCTGCTTATTTTAATGCTAAATTTTAGACTACAGCTCCCTGCTGCTGACAGCTGAAGTTTAGCTTGGTGCACACTTCAATTCTCATATTAAGGAAACCATTTGCTTTGATTAGCTAAAGAGCAGGTGCAATTTTTAAGACAGCCAAACTAGCATTTTTATCACTTTTTTTTTGTTTGCTTCTTTTTAAAACTGTTTTGCAGATCTTAAGAAATACATCTCCAAAATACAGTGAATGGTCTCTTTTTTAAAGAAATGCTATTTTTAGGAAGGAGCAATTCTTGTCCACCAGGCACATAACATGTAGCTTTCAAGTAACTTGATTACACAATTATTCAATCATCTGGAATGCTTTTGTAGTGTATAATTACTTGCTCCAGTCACATGATTCCTCCCCCCCGCCCCAATCACTGCCACACTCTGACCATGGAGAGGAAGGAAAAGGAAGCTTGGCTAGAGAGCACCCATAGGAAGAGACACTGCACTGAAGTGACAGGCCGAGCACATCCTGCAAAGCCCTGACCCAACCCTACCGACTCGCTCGGGGCCCTCCAGGTTGGGCTTTAGCTGGTAGCTTAGTGACAAGCTCCCGGGCACCTTGCAGCACATGCTGCAGGCAAGCGAAGGGCGCTGAGCGGCTTTCTGTGCCACGCTGCTTCAGGCTTCGTAAAGAGCAGCTTGCTCAAAACCATCAGCAAGAGGAACTCTTTGCATTTGTCAATGTGTTTTCCTCAGGATACACTAAAGCGCCTTGGACAGTCATTAGCATCGCTTCTTCTGAGAGGCAGCTGAAGACACTTTTGCAGGTGAGGGTGATGTAGCCCTGTGCTTTTCATCTGCACTTACACCATCCTCAGGATCCGCTCCTGGGGACGCTGAGCTACGCAGAGCTTGGGCTCAAGACTTTACCAAGGTTCTTGCAGAGCCAGAGCAAAGATCAGACTGTGACAGGAGCAGGTAAACAGAAGAAGGGCAATTTATGACTTTTGCCTCCAGCTCCACTGGAAACTTTTCTTCTTTTTCTTTTCCCTCCACTCTCACCCCTCTAGGACGGACTCTATTACATTCAACCCACTTTCAAAAATAATCACACCTTGTTTGAAAGAAAAAAAAAAATCAAGCTGGGAAAGAGAGAGATGAGAAATGCCATGGACGGATGACTGTTAAAAGCAAATAGATGCTGAGTAGCCCTTTCTATTGCCAGCACTCCTGCAGAGCAGGCTCTGACAAGCGATGAAATAAAGTACAACAGAGCTCGCCACAGACACCTCTCACAAGGGAGTTATTTTCTCCAGCTCTTACCTAATCTCCTCTGGGAACTGTGCATTTGTAACCAGGAAACTAGAGATGTTCTGCTGGTGCAGAAGCTTCAGGAAGCGGTTGATCTCCGGGTACATGATGGGCTCTCCCACCAGAGAGAGTGCACAGTGCTTTGCTGTCATCGCTTCTTCAAAGCGATCTGCCTTAACTCCCGATACTCCTGAGGAAAAGCAGGAAAGAAATGGTCAGAAATTACCCAGTTACCACAGTCATCACCTGCCACAAGTCATATACCGCATTAAAACACTGTGGCACAAGAGAGACCAATAACTGGACCGCTCCTCAAGCAGACACAGGTGACACTAGCTCAAACACCAGCATCGAGCAACACGGCTCCGTTGAAGACCATGGAGCAGCCTCAGTTGGGGCTTGACTCACAGCTGACTTTCTTGCAACATTCAAGTCCAAATTTGTCTTGCTGGTCCTCAGTGACATCTGGCTGCTGGGACAGAAACACCAACAGGAAAACTCAGCACTGCTCAGGGAGGTATTTAAAGAAAAACCACAGCAGGTTTTGCTTCTCTGCACTGCTAGGCACAGGTATAGTCTCATGGTCAAATGAAGACAGACTCCTGGACAGAGCTGGGCATATTCGGAAGAGAGCAATAACCACTGTGCATTACTACTGATAACCACAGAAATCAACTCTGCAGAGACGGAGGATCTGCTTAAAAAGAAAACCAGCTTTTACAGTCACAGGATAATTGAGGTTGGAAAGGACCTTGGGAGATCATGTGGTTTAGTGGCACACGTGGCGTAATTCTGGTTTTGAAGAACCATTTCAGAGGAGGAAAAAAAAAAAAAAAAAAGCAAAAAAGTCAACTGTGGCATCCACGTGCTCAGCCACGAGGTGCAGGTTTAAGCAACAAGACCCAGGCTGGCTAAACTCAGGGCTGAGGGGTCAGCATTCCTCTGTCCTATCTATTCCTGCCTAAGTGCTCAGGACCTTGAGTAAATTTAGCTGAGTACAAACAAGTTTTTGTTCCAAATATGTCATTTTGCATTTCCTTGATAAGCCTTGATGCACTTGAATAATATGCAAGGTTTTAGATAGGGGGTTGGTCTGTTTCACAAAAAGACATATATATAGATATATATCAAAGACTTAAGTTTGAAGCCAGGTCCTCAGCTCACCTCACGTTGCCTAGATGCTGCAGCTCTAACAGTACAGAAAATTACATGCTATGCTGCAAAGCCAAGATAAAAAGGAGACGATTCTGGGTACTGCCTCAGGCACACACAGAAGAGCTGGTTTGTGACGGGAGCAAAGCTTCGTGCATTTGAAGCCTGCTAGCCCCAGTCCTGGGCAGGGGACAGAGCTACTGGTTACTGTACAGAAACGTGACAGCATCAAGTAAGGACTTAATTTGAAGATACTCTCAACCATATACAGGTATAAAAAGAGTGACATTTCTCTACCTAACAGTACTGTAGGTCGTGTTTTGGAATTAACGTGTCTTTCTTGGCATCGTGCAATTTTGGTTATGATAACTGCAGCACCAGCTTTATACGCAGACAAGAGAAACAATTCCACCAGGCTGTAAAGCTCTCAAGAATAACTTTCTCAAAAGAGTTTACAGAGACCTGGCTTATACTAAACACACTGCAGAGGAGGAGGAAGGTTTTATAAGCAGTCTCTTGACCACATAAATCACAAGCTAGGCAGAGATAAACTAGAAGGGATTAGCAGCTATTCCAGAAAGCATCTCCAGCACCTTCAGCTGGGGAGATTTTCAGTGGTGCATAGCACGAGTTAAGGAGTATCAGGAACATGAGCTGGGCCTGTAAGACTTACAGCTCCCGGGTCCTGCAGAGTTCAAGTCTCAGCAGGAGCCCTGGCTTTGCCAGCAGCCAAAACACCTTTGACCAGCCCATGTCCCTTGAAAAGCTGCCTCCTCCTGCCCTCCTGCTGGGGCAGGAGGAGAAAAGCATCATCTGAGATCTGATCATCATCCGAGATGATGCTTTGACTCCAGGTACCCCTCTGCAAATGTCTGCGCATCCATGGACACGGATGCACCACACATGAGCGAGAGGACAAGGAATGGCTTTCCTCTGCTCTTACAAGACACGCAGACTTTAGATCTGATTTTAAGACCCAATCATTCATAATGACTCCTTCTTGATAGGCAAAAAGGTTTCCTAGCTCAGTCCAAGTAACACTCCTTCGTTTCTTCGTTCGCTTTTCCCCAATTGAAGCCAGGGCTATGATATCAGAGACTCCCTCTTTCCTGTTTGAATTATGTCCCTACTCGGTGCATGTCCTTGCGAAGGGCACAGAGATTTACTAGTCACCAGCTTGAAAATGATTCAAACATTTGCACCCTCCCAGCGCAGCTCCTATCAGCAGCGTGTCTCTCCACTGGTTTCTCCAAAGGAGAGCGGCGCGACACTGATTAATGGCTGTGGTCTTCAGAACGCTGTCCTGAGCATAGCAAGAACAAAAGAGGACAAGACACACCATTTTTTAAAGCACGCATATAGAGTCTCCCATCCTGAGAGCAGAGAGTCACCAAATATTTTTGTTTCTGCAAAAAATGTCTTTACACTAGTCAGTGAAACCAATAAATCGGATTACAAGGCATGCTTGCCACTTGCTTTAGCACACTATGTGCACGTGAATGCAAACCCTTGCACCACAAAGAGCACCAATTTATGCAACTAGAGTATTATCTAAGCAGCACTGCTGCACTTAAAAGCCTCAAGGACTCTGAAGCTAAGGCAGATTCCCCGCATTCTTCTCCATCATCTCATGTAGTCTGGTCTGCTCTCCCTGGGGCTCCGCGTTCCAAGCCCTTCCTTCAGTAGATGTGCCAGCACCCAGCTGGAAAAACACTGGAGCCAACACGGAGTCAACTCCGGAGTCAATCCCACCGCACTGCCCAGGGCTGCTCAGCCAGCTGAGATCCACCTTCCCTCCCGCTGCATCTCTCCCTCTACACCGAAGCAATCTAGTCCATCACTCTCTCAAAAATATATATTTTAAAATCCATCATAATCAAATGCAACTTGCTCTTCATGGAGCACTGCTAAGTTCTGGGGAACGAGACAGTCATGTTTGCTGCCCAAGGCACTTCCAGTCTGGTCAGAGCACAGCGCTGCCTCGGTACACGGGGGAGCCTCATCCTGCCAGACACCAGCATCTTTTAACTCGCCCTGCCTTCAATTAACCACACAAGGTTTCAACTCAACTTTGCCCTCACTGATTCTACTCTAACAATATTGTCACAGGCACCTCAGGGAAAGGACGATGTAAAAATTCACAGAACATAATAGTTGGCTACTGGGTTTAAGGTTTTTTTCATTTTTCTTCTTTGGTTTAATAAAAATCTTCTGCTTTTAGGCTTACAGAACAGGAAGCACATTGTCATCTATCACTGTGAAAATGAAACGCATCTTCTCTTCCTTGGATTTGCAGAGCAGTTTGAATCTAGGGCTCTTCTCAGACTTTCTCTTTTCATAGTTCAAGGTCAATATAAACGTGCTGAGGAGGTCCATGCAAGGTTCAGGGAATAGAGGGAAATACATTCCCCATTTCAATACATTGAAAGTAAGTTCCAGAAGAGAGAATTGGGAATGTCTGAGAGAATTAGGGTTTTTTTTCTTCGAATGCTACTAAGCCTATCTACAGTCTTTCCCTCTTTTGGGGAAAACAGCAAGGGGTAGGAAGAGGAGGGTTATTCCAAAGCTTGAAGTTGGTTTTAAACAGTTTCTTGTACTTGGCTTTGCAGGGTAGAACTTGCACATACTTGTAAAAGAACTTCTCTTTGCACCTTATTCTCTTGTGAAGACCAGACATTTTGGCCCCACAGGGGCAACATCTCCATCAGCTGCAATAGCAACTGCTCCCAAAAGTATCTGACACTCTAAACAACATATTTGCCTTGAAAAAGGCCCCAGTCAGAGTCAAGTCTTGCCTAAGTAGGAGGAGGTAGCTTATTGCTTTTAGGACTTTTAACAGGCATAGTAAAACCCACTGAAACTCTGGTTAGGACCTTTGCAGGTCTCTAGTCCTACATCCTGCTCAGAACTGGATTGGGGTTTTGCTTAAAATACTCAAAAAATCTTAAAAGGTTGGAGGGTTCGCCCACCTCTTGGGGACCTTTCCCAGCACTGCAGCCCCTTTCTGCTGAACAGCTTTAACATCCAAGTCAAACCCACCAAGCAGCAGCTTGTGCCTGTTGCCCCTTGGTCTGTCACCACAGAAGGATCTCCCAAGCCTGCATGGACACAATGGGGCTACCACCGCTTGTGCAGAATCCTCCCCTTCTTGCCAAACAAGTTGCCCACCCAGTGCCCAGTCTCGAGAGCTGGCAGTTGTGCTTAGCAGTGCATATCCATCCCTCCAGCAACACCAACTGCTTCCTTCTGATGTAATTCTTGTCTTATCTCGTCTCTGAGGAATTTCTATGACAGATTAACGTCCTTCTCACTCATCCACAGCAACACCCTTCCTTCTGCCCCACACTCCCTAGGGGCATGGTCTGCAGAGCTGAAATCGCACAGGGTTTCCCCTCTACGTGATGGGCAGCACACAGCTAGAACCTGGAACTCTGTCTGTTCTCCATCCAGTTCAGAACAGAAGCTCCTACCAAACAGCTTCTCAGAGAGCTGTTGGCCTGAGAGTGCCTGAGTCAAACCAGCAACTCCAGAAATAAAATGAAGCTCATGGGGATTTAACTTTAGTTACTTTTCCTCCTATTATATAAGTCCAATGAATGAGACTGTAACTCTCTGCCGCTGACAGAAGTTTTTCCCTGTCACATCTCTAATCCATTGGGTTCTCTCTGCACGCAGCCAACATAAACAAGCGAGCTCCCAAAATGACAGCCAAGACTAAGGCTCATCTTGCACATTTTATGGATGCTTCATTTACCTCCCGCTGCTCACGCGGCCTCCCTTGTCAGTTAGGAAGAGCAGCGCTCTAGCCCTGGCCTGCCAAGCTGGCTAGCTGCTCCCATGCACACAGCTGACCTTGGCAGGGCAAGTATGTTTCTGACGTTGGAAAAAAGAGCAGAAAAAGAGAGATACAGTGGATGTACAATGAACTCACTAGCGGTTCATACACTAAGCAAGTTGCAGTAATTTTTAGAAGACTGAGTGGTGCTGACTACCTGGGGCTTCAGTTGCAACCTAATGCTGAAAAACACCTAATAAAATCCCCAGACACACACCATACTTCAAACACTGTGGAAGCCTAAATCCTTACATGAGGAAAGAACATAACTACAACAATGTCCAAGAAGCAAGTCCATTTTAATCCCTAGAAGACAGCAGAAGACTTTCAGAGTTCTAACACCAGAAGAAAAGGCCAAGTGTCTCAGAAAACAAGTAATCAACATGTCACCAAGGTTTCCCATGTGCACATCTTTCTGAAATTAGTTACAAACTTCAAGCTTCCCTCCTAGTATTTGGCACAATATTAAAATGCTTTGACCCTTGCTTTGAAGATGCTGCTGTTCATTATCTTCTGCTTTCACCCATTAACACCACTGTTGGGAGAGGATACCTTTGAACTGCTTGATCATGTTCTGATGGTTCTCAATAGCCTCTTGCAAGATCATTTCAGGTTGATCCATCTTCCATCGCCACTCTGTACCCACGGGATTTGTATGATGCCTGTAGGAAAAAAGAATGAGTTACTGCACATTGTAACATATAAGGAAGAACCCATCTGTTGCCCTGGGTACTTTGGCACTGTTGAATAAAATAAAAATGCAACTTCAAATTTGCAGCAAAAATCTACTTCTGATATAACCCACAAATGGGATCCTTTGGTCGGTAGAAAGGTACCAACTGCTCCCCTGGAAAAATGTTTGTTTCCAACTCAAACCTTCTGTAATGCTCTTGTTACCAGACAGACAAGTCAGAAAATACAACAAGTAATGTCAGTAGTACACAACATGGTCTCATCTAGAGAGTCTACCAGAGAGACAGTGCCAAAGCAAGAGGACAGGCTTCTGTCTAGGGAAAGAAAGCGCATAGGTGGACTATCACAGCTCTGGATAAAAATACAATATCAAGAAATACTCTGGCTTTCTGATCAGATCTCTGGTTCACCTGCTGTTCTCATCATCATCCCTAAAAGTCAACTTATTCAACCTTACAGCTACACGGCTCCATAAGGTAACAATCAATATTTAACTCCAGGAGGAAAGGCAAGGGGAAGCAGTTTTTCCAGAATTAAGTGGCTGGTTCAGTGACTGGCAAGTACAAGTCAAGACTCTCACTCCCTCCACATATGAATTCTGAACCTGGCATCCCCTAAAGCAGCCTTTCAGACCAAAAGCTTTGGTTCACTTCAAGAGCATAACATTCAAACACTCCTCTCTCAAACTGCTCTGCCATCTCAGAGATAATAACCTCTAAGCTAAAGCAGCTCTGCTTTTTGGAGTTCCCACTTTTTTAGGCTGCCAACACAGGAAAAAAATTGAATGCTAGCTATAAAAAGGCATTTATAAAACGCTTACATGTTTAACTACATAGCTTGTACCTTGTATATTTAATAGGGCAAGCTGGCAGAAAATCAATAGACTCTTGATGTACTCTGGACATTCATTAATTATTAGTGTGTAACAGCCCTTGAATTTAACACATTCTAACTGTTTAATAAACACGCCGGGTCATGTCTACAAAGCAGCTTATTTGGCAAAGAGCAGATCTCTCTGAATGTGAGAAAAAGCAATGTTTCATGGCTCATGAGACTGTTTCACAGTCCCTAGCACAGACAAAATGTAACTGTCACTTTTCCCTTCCTGTGACCCCACTGCATCCTCCACCTCGCTACGTACTCAAGTCCTGAGAAGCACTGAAAGCAAAAGCACTGGCAGGGAGTTGAGCGCTCCTGCCCTTCTCTCAGTAAGGTGCCAGTCATCCCAAACCCTCGTGCCACCTTGTCCCAGACCCTACTGTACTAGGGGGCTTCAAGTCCACAACATGCTCATTTGAGAAGCTGCCCTAATACTCCAAAAGGAAACCACGATCACTCCTGCAGATGGTCCTGGCAGTGTTCAAGAAAGGTGTAGATGAGGTCCTGAGGCACGCAGTTTAACAGGCACGGTGTTGAGGGCCTACAGTTCACCTCTGTGCTCTTGAAAGTCTTTCCCAGCTGTAATGATTCCATGATACCATGAAAAGCCGTGCAAGATCCCCTAGCCTAAGGGGGTGGCCTCCCACTGAACCTTATCTCATAAGTGCACTGATCTGCCAATATTAGTTGCCAACATCATTGAAATGTCCCTGGTAGTCAATCAGGTGATGTCTAGGAAGGTGTGTGCTTCAGTAGGGCAGCACGTTCAACTCTCCCAGCGGTAGTACAGTGTTTTAATAAATCACCCCTTTGCTCAATCACCAGAGCCAAGTTCATTCAACAGTGCTAATTTTAATGATGGAAAAAGGTAAGATTTATTGCAATGCCATCACAAAATGGAGGTATTTCCCCCTTGCATCTACTTTGTTATATATGAAGGGCTTTTTTGCTCACGTGAAGTCTGGTAATTTCTGTATGGGTGCAGCAACCATAAAGGCAGATTTGGGGTCAGGACTCGTGAACAAATGTTGATTCTGCACTTGACTCCCAGCATGGCCCTAAGCAAACCAACAACCTCCTAAGAGGATGCTCCGCTGCAGACAAAACTTGATATCAAGTCTTCCAGCAACCAAAGGGAAACGTAGCACAAATACAGAGCGTCATTTACTCCAGTGAGCAGTGATTGATGCCGATAGCTGGTAGGGAACATGAAGCTGAGGAACGGTTGGCAGTAGGGATGATGAAAGGATGGAGTACATCACTCCTAGGAATGGACTGGGGGAAGAGAGTAGAATAAAAAGCATAGAGTTCAAGAAAGCAGTGAACTCTGAGCTGACAGGTGAGCTCCCAGAGGGGGAAAGTTTCCAGCAAAGTTGTCCAGGAGAACTGACAGTTTTTCAACCCTATTACGGCAGAAGTGCGAACTATGGCAATAAAGAAAAAGACATGAAGCATAACAAGGAACCAATCTGGCAGAATCATGAGCTCTTCAACCCCCTCAGCAGTCCTCCAGCTGAAAATAAAAAGGAGAATGTAAGAACACAAGGTGATAATCAGAAAGGTCAAAGCACAAAACAAGATACAACTGGCAAAGGGCAAACAAAAATATTATACAGCAGCAAAAATTCATACCAACAGTGCAAGGCAGAGTCCTAGAAAGCACTGCCTGAGAAGCAGAGTGAAGGACTGAGATTTAGATCTCAAAGACAGGCCAAAGGGAAGAGATAATATTTGCCTGCAGCTACCAAGATGCTACTTCTCCACACATGGAGAATAGTCCAACTGTCTTCACATACAGCCAGGCGGGATGCTTGGACACAGAGGAAGGACAGGGCAGTGTTTCAGCACCTACCTCCAGCAGCCGTAAAAATATCATCGCTCCATATTTCTAAGAACAGGTTAGACAAAATAGCTGTCAGGAATGATTCACTGCCTTGTAGCCAGAGATAAATTAAGACTCCAATTCCTTCCAAACGCGGTTTCTACAAACAGATGATGTTCACACACCAAGTTGAAAAAGAAAAGTTCTTATTACAATTATAAAAAACAAAACCCCTATATCTGGGTTGCTGCCTGAGAAAGCAGAACACAATCAATGTTTCTATAGAAACTTCCTGTTAAATAACAGCCAGTTATTTCTCAGTGTTGCTCTGAGCAATCTTTCATTAAATTTTGGTGCAGGCAAAATAATAGCTTTTTTTTTTTTTTTCTCCTCTTCCTCAAATTTGGTCATTATGAAGCTTTTCAGAAGGCATAGAATTATTCATAAGCACTGGGGAAATATAAACAACTTTAGAGCAGAAAAAAGCAAAAATAAGCTTAAAGTCAAATATTTGGATATCTAGATATCTAGAAAAGCATTCATTTCAAAAATGAGAAAATATTCATATTTTTGAAAGGGGGGGAAGTCTTTATTTCAGCTGTTTTAGAATGCATTTAAAAACTTTTTTTTTTAGGAACTGTTAAAAAAAGTCCCCTAAAAATAGCCCCAAATGAATAAAACACAGCAGAACAATCCAGTTTCCTTATTCCACTAAAATCATGTGGCAGGCAAACCTTAACTAGCTTCCCAGCAGGAACACACCCCACGCTAAACATGTAGTTTTAAAAACTACTCCAAAATTTGAAGAGTTCAAGCATCAGGGTGTACAAGGTAAATTCCAAAATCCAGGCAGTCATCAGTACCTCCAAATGGAAAAGTAGAGCTGGGTACCACTTGGCAAGCACCCAACACAACTGCCAAGACAGATATGAACATTTGGTAGCACATAATGCTATTCTATCCATTACTAATGCTATAAGTGCCTAAAGCAATATTGGTAGCTACAAAAGTCCAGAAATGAAGAAATCCAAGGCAATGAGAACACCTGCCCCGATGCAGCAGGGTTGAGACACAAAAAGCATGGATTTCAGTGCCAGGCAGGTTGGGGCATAGTATTTTTTCATCCCTTTGCAACCATTTTTGCTTTTTCCTTAAACAGAATGACAATAATCCCCACTTTACAGTGTAAATTCTCAGGTAGCAGATGCTTACCCCAGGGTTTCCACTATATCTACAGCAACCAAAGGCCCCAGTTTCGATGCCTGGCCATGACAAAGCAGTACCTAACTGGTAGCACCCAGTGGGAGAAGCAGCTCCAGCCTGTGCAAACACTGCTAACCTCAGAGCACTTCTGTAGTCTTAGCAAAGCACCAAAATCCCTTGGGATGCTGGAAAACAGGCACCCAGCTGAGATGGTCACCCGCATTCTAGCTTGTCTTACCCAAGCAAGAAGAGCGATGTCTTCTCCTGGAAAAAAGATGAGTACTGGGAGATTTAAAGAGACTCCTTGAGGCCGCAGGCTCAGCTTCTGAGCAAATTTTGCAGATACAGGCTGCTGTCAGCATCTTTAATCATATTATAATGCTTCACATTTCCCCAAAGAATTGGCCTCCGCAGGCAGCTCGTTTAATGAGAAGAAAGTTTTGTTTTAATCTGTTTAAAAGCTCTGTTTCATCCTTGCCTTCTCTCCCTTTTTTTTATTAGCATCCCTCCATAGGATATTAATCATCATGAGATAAATTTATCTCTTCATTTTGAGGGTCTTTGACCACTGCATTTGGGCCACACACATTCAGACCAGCCGAACAGACTTTCAGCTGGCACAAATTAAAGCTGAAATCTCCAAGCACACATATAAACGCCCTGAAGTTGCAAAAGAAGAAATATGAAGCAGTTTCCTTCATGGGCTATTTTATTCCGTCTGGTTTGCCTCCTCCTCAGGATGCAAAAATAATAAAACCTATTAATTTAAATTTTATTTAGCCGTCTCATCTCTTCACAATAATTGATTGGGTTCTAGCTGCTCAGCCAGGGCATGCAATCAAATCAGGTTTGCCTGGTGACGGGCTGCACTACCGGCACCGTCAGAAAACTCAGCCCCTGGGCCTGCTGTAATTGATTAACAGATTGGGTCACTTGCACATTTCCATTTAGACAATTAAGCTAATGAGACACTACAAACCCAGCAAGAGCAATTGGAAACAAGGATGGGTAGTGACAGCCTATTTTTGTAGAGTAAACTGTGAGTTAGGGATGGTGCAGTAATTAGGGTCTCTTCTCCCCTTGTTCAGCGTTCATGTGTTGACGCTGTGATGCTAATCCAGGTCCCCTCAAAAACAAGTGTGATCTTCTGCCCTCCAAGGCAGCTAATGCAGTATAAGCCTGCATTAATACAAATATAATGCCAGTCTCTGACTAGGATTCCTTCTGGGGCCAAGGAGGAAGGTCTAGAATGAAAAGAGAGAAACTATGTCTTTAATCTGTTTAAAAAACATTAATTTTTGAACATGTTTTGGTAGTGCTTCCACCCACGACTCCTGCTCTGGGGTCAAAAAAAAGGTCACTCATGACCAGCCAACAACTGCATTCAACTCCCAGGGAAAAAGGGGTTGAACTGCAGCACTTCTTACCAAAATGGGAGAGAAAAAAACCCAAACAAGCTCCTTGGCCTTTTCCTCAGAGAGCTGCAGTGCAGTTGTGTAGTTGGAAGCACTGGCACACTCTACAGACATCAAAAATCTGCAAATTTTTAAAATTTGATTTATCACAGCAGCTTTGTCTGCAGTTTGGCATGCAGGGCTAAGCGAGAGCCTGCAATGCTTTAAACCTGCATTAGAAACATGCAGAGTAGATCAAAGCCATCACCTCATACGTGTCCAGCAGCACGGCTGGTGACTGTCAGTGACAAGGTACACTCCTCAGCCACAAGTAAGGAAGTCCCACGAAAACACAGAAGCCTCCACTATAATTGGAGGAACAGGGACAGCAGAGAGCGTTCCTCAGAAGGGAAGGCCTGATTTCCTGCACAACTGCTGCTATTTCTAAACAAGGAAATCTCCCTCCCATAAAACACAAGCACACCACAGGTTGCCACCTGGATGGCACAGTGGTAGCCCACTGCATAGGTGCTGCCCCAACCATAGTGTCTACAAGCATCATGAATAAGGAGGAACTGCTGCTCCAAGGCAAGCTGGGGCACGGAGCAGCAACGCGTCCATGTAGGATGGATGCCAACAGACACGAGCACCTCTGGACATGCCAACAGGAGCCAAATCTGGGTAAAAAGGTAGATAGCCTGTGCCAGCTCCATGCTGTATCCCTCAATCCAGGAACGCAGGTAGTGGGGAAACCTTGCACTCTGGTCTATCCCTCTCCTTGTGCACATCTCCCAGCCATGCAAGAGCTTACGGCTGCACAGAGAAGGACAAACGTGGTCTGAAGAAGCAGCCAAAGCTGGAGGGAGAGCATCCTGCAACAGCAGTTGTGGCTTAGGCCAAGCTTAAAACCAGCATAAAAAGTGAGCTTTGAGACAAGCCTCAAACTGAGCCTAGAGCCAAACTCGGAGGTCTGAGATAGGACGGACAGTTGCATCTGTGTGGAAGTGTCTGACGACACCCACAGATGGCTCACAAATGACAATATTTGTCAACGTGGTGCTCCAGAAAGCCATTTCTTTGCATTCTGGTTTAATATTAATAAAGTAACTTTTCTAGTGTTATGCATTGTTAGTGTTAAGAACAACTCTAGGAGCAGAGCAAAAGTAAAAAAATGACAGCTATAAATTACAAGTCAGAGTTGCATGATTGGTGCCACAGGTAGCAATTAGAGTCCTTTCAAACATCCCCTCATTTGCTTTCTCCAATTCAGTCCCCTGCTTGAGACACAGGCTGCCGCTGCTGCTAAGAAGTATTGGAGTTGAGTCATTCTGAAGGGGACACCATTAAATCGCCTGCAGTGGAGTCCTAGGAACAAAACACTTCACTCTGGGGCTGTTATTGCTTTCGAGTTGGTGTTTACGATGTAGCTTCTGTGTCCTGACAAAGGGACACTACCACACATGGCAATATTCCTAGCAGCACCACTACCACTGCAGGATTAATCGCACCATTGTGAGCTGGTGCACGGAAAAAGACACAAGAAATCTGCAGTGCGTTTTTCATCCCAGTCAACAAATCATTATTACATGCTCTGGAGAGCAGTGGGAAAGCTTGCACATTGAACATGCTATTTGCTGCATCCTTTCAAGCCACGCTAGGATGAAAACCTATCAAGAGCACCAATTAACATTTAGGAATAGATTCCCAAAGGGATACTTAATAGGATGACCAGCGTCTAATGCTTATACTTAACACTAACATGCAAGATAACTTCAAAGCGCATTCAGAATTGCAGAGGTACCTTTGCAGTGCTGCTGTCACTTAAATACTTCCTTGAAATACTTGCATTATTAAAACTTGAAGACTGTTTAATGAAGCACAGGAAGCAGTACCGAGAGAAATTTGGATATTTTGCATGAAAATATTAAAAGGCTGGACAGCCAGGCTCAGAGATGAAATATGAGGTTATCGGCAGCCAGTCCCCTGGGGCAGACACAAATACCAAAGGAAACGCAGCCCCCGTGGTCTGAATTAGTTAACAAGGTAGAGACAAAAGAGCTCAAAGAACAACCTCCATGTCCTCCCACTCGGTTCACTTTCACGTCAGCTCTTTTACTGCTGCTGAGCCTCTGTGGCTCTGGCTAGAGCCATCCCGCGCTCCCCAGGCCCGTTGGAAAGCTTCCCTCTGAAACACAGGCACTTGTGTGAGCAAGCAGAGCAAGCACAGCTTTATGTTCAGCTCCAAAGCTAATTTCCTTCAAAGAATTAACAACAAAGTAATTCCTCTGAGAAAGATGTCGCTTTGCTGTCTAAAATGGAAAATCATCCATGAGCTACTCTTTCAGCAAGACAGCAGTTACCAAGTCACTGCTTTTTGCCCACTTTCAACACCACTAAATCAAAGATGAGGGGAGAGCAGTAATTTAAAGAAGAAAAGAGATTCAAGTTTAAAATAGAAAATCATGATCTTTAGTGCTTTGGTTTGCACAACATGGCAGCCCAAGGGAAAGGGAGGCATGTTGGCACAGACATGACGAGGGAGCACGGCTCCCTTGCAACGTCTTCTTCCCTGCCTTTGCCAAGCAGAAGGGATGTACGAGTTGCACTTGGTGAGGTAATAGCACTGGGCAGAGTAACACAAAGTCCAGCCCAGGTGCTGGTGCAGAACCAGATCCAGGATCAATGTCAAGGACACCATAGGCACAGGGGTTAAGCAGTGCTCTCTTCCTTGCTTTGGTGTGTGGTACTCTCAGTACCAGGTTCCTCCTCCTTCTGAAGAGCTGAACATGCCTCTTACATTACAGAATCAAGTGGTTTCTCCCAAAGGAAAGGGCAGCAGTATTTTACCTCCAGCAGAACACGCATTTGTTGGCGCAAGCCAGGCTTGGCGTGGCCTCCATGCAGCGGTGGCTCTCAATGCCATAAAACGTGTGTTTGTAGCAGCCTCCTCGGCCTCGAAGCATCGACTAATGGGAAAGACACAAACACCAAGAAAGTCAATATACCATAACCAAAGGTAGTGAAGAGAATAAGAAAAAGAAGCAGCAGCAGCCTCCAGAGTAACCAGCTTCAGGGGAGGATTGCACCAGGAACTAACCAAAGCAGCAAAGCACCCATGGAAAGATTAAGGCTGCCTGTGGAAGGTCTCAAATGCAGCCAACATGTTGGAACAGAGCAACTGATGGAGCTAAACCCAGAAGAAAACCATCAGTCACAACCACTGCAGATATTTCTCCAGAGACCACCAGGGCTTGTTCCTGAGCCTTGTTGTATCCTCTGCCATTTGGCCACCTGCTTCCTGGGAATAACTGCAACATTTGGTTTGGACTTCTGCATTCAAAATCACCTAAGGCAGATGTTGCAACCCAATCAACGGTGCATATCAGGTCAGGATAATGACAGATGCAGCCATTTAAAAAAATTTTTATATATATTCATATTTTATCTATATATAAATATAGAAAGTTGGATATCATAGCAAGCAGACCAGTATACAGCCTGATTGTATGTCCTCACAGAAGGATTTTTGATGTCATATTTACAACCGCTTTAGAAGAAAATCTTTAACTTCACCATTCACTCTTCATTTATAACACTATGTATGTACAATGTTTTACTGAAGCTTTTAACTGAATCAGCCAACAAAAAGCCAATGAAGCCACTCAAGCTGCAAGAAACATCAGTGTAAATAGCCGAGAAAAGAGAATAACAAAGATCAATTTAAAGGCTGCATTACTTAACACTCAATTCTTTTCATTTGTGTAGCAGACTTTCCTCTAATGCTAAATTAAATAAATATCCTGACCTTATAAACTCTCATTCACATCAGTCATTGGCTTCAGCAGGACTTCTCCCTTTCCTTAGCAGAACTGCAGCAGCCTTCCCACTGGAATTTCTCTTCTATTTAGCATGCAAGTTGTTTGGAGCAGAGACTGTCTTTCATTAGCTCAGTTAAATAATAACTGAGCGAGAACCTTTATCACCCTCAAGAGGAAAGGGGAAATATAACAGAGTACCTTTTAATCTCTCTTCCTCTACCTGAAGAGTCCTGGTGACTCCAGGCAATCTGCACTGGAAGAGTGTGCAGTAATCCCTAACATTGGTGCAGTGTTATTATACAGCTGGAACAGCTAAACAAAGTGGAAAATGAGGTTTATTCCATCCATCCCTCAAATGATGAGAGCTTTAGAAGATACATAAATTCTAGGAAAGCCAAGTACATGTTGAATTTCCTAAAACCTGCCAATCAGCACCCTTTTTCCAGTATTTGTAGATTTTATATATATGTTTTGCCAGAATATGAAAAAAGAGCAGTTTTAACTCAAGATATCACTTACATGACTTTACTTTGCACTATTCCTGCTCTCCACTGATGCCATGGAGAACAAGCCTTCTGAAGACACTCATATGGGCATGAACCCGAGTCAAAGCCACTGTCTGTAACCAATTTCAGCTCAATTTATTCCAGCACTTTATGTTCAACTCCTGTTTGCGCTAAAAATAGTTTGGGCCCATCTAAGCACACAGAGCTCCTATTTATTTTGTGAAATGACTTTACAGCGCTGCAATACATTCTGGTTCTTTGATACAAATGGGTTCTCTTGGCATTCATGGCATTGACAGAGTTTGACAAGTTTTTCTTTAAATAACTTGTGGCCTTCTCAGACTTAAACAATAGGAGGGAGAAATATCTGTAAAAGTAAACAGCAGAAGTACCAGTAGGATCAGGAGGATTTGCAAATATTCGTGACAGTACAACAGGAGGCTGTTAAAATTGTCCAAAAGTGCAGGCCTTACGATGAGGCAGTACACCAATTCTAACTATTTCAGGAAAAAAAAAAAAAAAAAAATACTGCTGCCACTCAGTCTGGTACTTGCCACTCAAAAAGTATTTTTTGAAGACAAAGTTAACCATGAAGCTAGAGATGCTGATCACTGGCACAGCACAAGAACTGAGGTGCGCTGGCATGTTGTGGAGATGCAGACTCAGAGCTTGCTCTCTTGCTTGTACTGAAGGCTTTAGCATGCTCAATAAAAGCTCCTCTACAAATATGCGACCCTACAGACCCCTTAAGAGCAGAGCAGGGGTCTGCAACTCCAGACCTGTGAGCTGCTTCTCAAGGACCTGCAAAAAGCAATTAAACCAAGAAATGTATTGGAGTAGTTGAAGCTTCAAGTCTGCAGACAAGCTACCTGAAAGCTGCTGGTTTACAGTCTACAGTACGTACACAGCCATCCTTCAAGCTATGCAAATATACACACAAAATGGGTGCATCTGTGCATATAAATACCCATATATATGCATCTATACATCTGTACACCTGTGCATGTGTATATACACACACACATACACACTCCTACATAGAGTATTTTTAAGAGTTTTGAGCACTGGCAAAGCGACAGTTACTTTACCACCTAAACCTTCCTTGACAAATGCCAAAAACCTATGGAGGAGCATTGACTGTTGCAAGCCAGTTATATTAGTCACAGGAAAACAAAATAATGTTTAAATGTCCCTGTGTGTCTGGATGCAACGATGGGACTGTGTTATTTTTGTTTCTGAACACCTCGCACAGGTGCCACTCACTTTGCTCTTCAGTGCTCTTCACACCATCTATTTCAGTGGGCAGGAGAGGGTTTTGCAGGCAGTAGGACAATAGGAAACAAAACAAACACACACAGGAGATGACACCCCCAATTATTTGCCACAACCACATTCTCATTCTCGGCATCAGCATTTTATGAGACTGAAATGCAAAACTATAATGTGGAAGGCAAAGTACATTTTCTTGCATGTAACACTTTATCTGGAAGCCGTAACACCTAAGTCTCTAGATAATAAGATAAAAAAGGTTGTAGATTAAAAATAGAGAAAAAAAAATACCTTTGTCCATCGGCAGAGTTTCACCCCGGAGTGGCTGCCAATCAGCTTGTAACCTGAAAAGCAAAAGGTAAGTTAAACTGTTGCTTTTAATCTGCAAAAACAGGGTCACAAAATGCATCTACTGAGCATTGCCATCCCAATGCTGCTCTTCCCTGCTCAACACAAATGTGGGCACACCCTTGATGGTGTCACTGGGATGTTAACACCCAACTCTCTCCATTTCTGGAGCACAGGCCACTGTCACCCAAGGGACTTGGCCAACTGGAAATGGTTTCTCTTCCCAGATGATCTGTTTATGTCTTTGAATAGGTCTTGTTTGACTCTGCAGAGCTTGGCCATGTAACTTGTCCTTCTCACAGGATGGCACAGTAAGGTCACGCAGGACAACTGCACTGTCAGGGCAGCTGTAGCCCCAAGGGATGGTCCCATCCCACCCATGTGCAGATGGGGTCTGTGCTCAAGGCCAGCACAGCGTGACAGTCACACCACAGCCACCTCAGCAAGCAGCTCAGCTGCCCCGAGCAGGTCTTGCAATGGGGAGCATCTCCTGCGCATCACACTATCATCCTGGAGCAAACTCTTCCCTGGGACCAAGAAGCCTCCTCAGGAGCTCCCAGCCTGGAGGTCTGATTATCCATGCAGCTGTAAAGGTGCAGGATGAGCATCAACATGCAGGGCTCAGTTCAAATCCCGATTTTCTAGATGCAGCTCATGCACAGCCACAGCAACCTCTGAGAGGTCTGCTCTTCCATGCCCAGGAGGAAGCTCTCCTCACTCTCCAGCCAGGGCTAACAATTTCATTTAAATTTATTGGTCCAAGAGGATTAATTCCACTATGTTTGCTAAGCACTAAGTCCCATTATTACCCAAACTGCATGAGTTAGGTTATTTTCCTCTTTGAAAAATCTGCTTAAGAGAGTCATATATGAAAGATTAAAAGAAGTCACCTCAAAATCAGCATTAAGAGGGATTTGAAAAGCCTCACGGCATCATTCAGGCAGCACACAGCAGAATTTACATATCAGTGTCCTAGATGTCCCCAAACCACTTCGCAAGCACCTTCGGGCTGCTGTCAACACTTCCAAGGGAAAGTTTATGCAGCAAGTTTCCTTCCTCCAGCTTGCACCACCTTGACGTTCAGCAAGAGGAGCTGGCCATGCCCTGTCCCTGCCAAAGGGGCACAAATTTCCTCTGCCCTGCAGATTTGCTGCTGCGTGTCCTGCCACAGCAGGGCCCTGGGGCAGCACCACTGCATCCCAACCAACACCCATCACTCCTAGGGCACCAAGGCAGCAGGGAACCAAAGACACAGCAGAAGTCACAACAGCTAAAAATTAAACGGTGTGAAGACACATGTGGTTAGCAAGAGAGCAGGCAGCATCCCTGGCACTTGAACCCAAGAGAGCCACTCAGGCTCCTCTGCTGTCTCTGCCTGAAGTGGGCTCCTCTCCCCTTGGTTCTGCTGTTACTGGGGGGTGGGCCAACTTCTACCACAAGTGCCCACAGCTTTGTATAAAGGCCAAGAAAAACGTATACGTTAACCACCCAAACAGACACTTACAGATTCTAGTCAGCTTTAAAAACAAGAAGAGGCTTAATCATCTCACTTGCTGCTGCCAGAAGTCACAGCTACAGTTGCTGGAAGAATCAGCACATAGTCAGAGCTAGAGCGTCTTAAAATCCGCTCTGGTGAGTGGTTGAGCTCTGTCCTCATCTACCTGGGCAGCTCAGGTGGAAAGCATGGCCTCCTTTGCAGGCCATCTCAGGGAGTCCAGGTCTTGCCATGCTTTTCAGAAGCCAAAACCAGAACCAGTTAGCATCAGATAAAGCTCCATGTACCAATGTCCCAGTCCCAGTGCTCTTCACACATCTGCTGTAAGCAAAGTCTCTCCATACCTATAACACCCATCTCTTCCAGCATGTTCTTACTGCTGGCTAGTAACACAGGCAGCAAAACAATTCAGGTCTAAAGAAGAAACTACTAAGGGTTATGTCACAAAAAACGAGAACAGAAAATCAAACATAGGAGCAAACTCATCAGAGAACCAATCTGAGAGGCAGTTCTGATTCTGCATCCCAGATTCCTATGAAAAACAAATCTCTTCCAGCAGCTTTGACATATCACAACAACCCTGGCCAAGCTTTCTTTAAAAAGGTGAAAAAATGTATATGTATATAAAAATAAAAACTTATTTGGTCTGCATCTACATTAGGCCAAAGCTCACTGTGGACACAAACTGCTTCTCTCCTCAAGAGGTATTACTTGCAAACAATAAGTCTAAGTGGATATTTGGATATAACACCTTCCAAAGAGTGTGTTATCTAGATGAAATTCTGTCCATAGACGCTACAAACCTTAAGGTCTCTAGCAGTTCTCTTCCCAATATTCAAAGCATTCCTTAAATTACAGGCAGGATCCTAATCAACTCAATGCCATACCAAAGGTACAAGAACTTCTTGTTAGAAATCTGCATTAATTGATCTGTACTAAATCATAGATTTTGATTAACCTAGAAACCTGCCAGATTTCACTAAAATTCGGTGTCATAACTCACTATTAGAGGCCTAAATTAAGCTCTCCAACACGTTTTTGGAAGAAAGCAGGATTAGTAACACGAAGCCAATAAACATGTGGTCAACGTTGGCCCTGACACTCCAGGTGAAGTTCACAGCACTGGAAAAGACACCCTGCGCCACCCTGTAGTATTTCAGCTCCATCACATAAAGAGGAGCTTAAAAACATTTTCTGAAATCCAAAGAAATTGAGGGACCCTGCTGAACTCTCAAGCCCCAGGAACAAGACAGGACAGTGCTACATCCACTCTAAATCGCAGGATATATTCAATCTTCCTGTTATTCTTGCTACAATGTTCATTTTTACCAACCTTGTTTAAGTAGCAGGCTTTTTCCAAGCCATGAAGTATGATGAATTTGCACTGATGAGCAACTGTCAGCTTATTCTAATTCAGAAAGCAGACACACATAGCCAAGATGAACATATTTCCATATTCTGTCCATATTATAGTATCATTATACTTGCACAGATATTCCATCTTTAATAGACAACCCTATGACATAGCTTCACAATGCTATTTCGTTTTCCAGTTTTGACTATTCTGATGGGGTAAAAAGTCTGCAAGAAACCCAACCATCCCCAGGACAAATCTCAACACCATCACATCCTCTATTGAGGAGGTATTGGAAAGACAACACACAAAAGGGTTTAATTCTCAAATAATAAAGTGGATCAGTGACTGAAAAACTCCCCAAAAGCAACAGACAAAGTCTTCATTATCCTTCTCTGTTAGGAGGCAATCATGATAAGCTTGGTAAAGAAAATCTGATGTCACGTTAGAATAAGAACTCAAATGACTTTCAGAATGCTTTCTTCTGGGAAAAGCAATACACAGCTGACAAATCAGCACGGTTCTATCAAGCAGTCTGCTCAAAAAAGCCTTTTGGTTTAAAGTAACAGTTATCATTTAAAGCTGAAACTCTGTTCAAAAAAGAGGAATTTCCCTGCAAACATTCTCCTAGCGGGAAGGAGTTTCCAGTTTCCTACCATTTTACAAGAGCACTCGTTAAAAGGACTGGAAGTACAGCTTGGTGTTACAGCAGTGATCAGGCTCCATCTCTTTGGGGGATCATTTCGAAAGCTCCATTAAAACTCCTACGCTTGAGCCAGCGCCCACAAGACAACCATAAAACTAAAACTAGACAAGGAATTAGAAACCCCGCAGTGCAGATGAATGGAGCCCATTCACATTATATCAGTATTCTATACTGAAATAAAAACAAGTGGGATATGGGAAATAGAGTTTAAGTTGTCCAAGCACAACAGGAGAAAAGTCCTTCCCAGTGCTACTCGGAGTCTTCAACAGTCCCTGGTCAGCACATCCAAAGATCTAGCCTTAGCTCTTGGGAAGGGGAGGTGGGAGTGTGGGGGGGATATCTCTCCTTTTTATTTTCCCTTGCATTCCACAGTTCCACCTGCTAATTCCTCAAACATGAGGGAAGAGTCAGACCCAAATTGATCTTATATTTTTTTATTTCTACATATATTCTTTATATACAGAGACATTTCTTACGGAACTTCATGAAAAGTCAGCAGACTAACTTTGCCTAGTTTCAGACATTGTACTCATTCTGCTGACAGGTCTTCAAGTGTGAAGAACTGGGGTCTTTGTCAACTATTTTAACATTTCCATGAGTAGCATTTGGATTCTGGTCTTGGTGGGGGGGGTAATTTCAGGGGCTGCATTTGCTGCCTTCACCAATCCTTGACCCAGCTGCAAGCTGCTAGTGCCATCTGGAGTCCAAGTGTGCCAGATCCAGAGATGCACAGGAACACTTGTCCAAAGGGCTGCACATCCACCAGCACAAATCCCTGCGGAATTTCTTTTTGCAGTTAATCTTGTTTCCAAAGTCAGGACATTGAAAAAGCTCAGCACCAGGCTAAGGTTGGCAGAAGAGCTCAGGACAGGTATGAGAAAACCTGATCCAACAAGAGTCAGCAAATATTTTGTATCTGATATACACGCTACACATTCAGTAGAATAATTTACTGCATGCTAGGTGGCTCAGTCCCTAAGTAACATGAATTCAGGTCCTTTAATGTTATTTACCATAAAGTTACACGAATCACAGCTGCACATAGTAGAAGAGTATTTTCTATTCCTGCCTTAAGGGAAGCAAACCAAAGATAAGCTTAAGGCCCACCTGAAACTCAGTAGGGAGGGTATGTGAAGCTGGCAGCACCAGCAAAACATTTGGTGGGTCAAAATGTGGGTAAATTCTACTAATGATGACCCACCAGAATGCAGCAGAGGTCTGCACCGACGTACCTACTTTACAGGAGAAGCAGGGCAACACAGAAGGTAATCAGTTTTTTGCACCAGTAAAATAAATGCTGTTGATAGAGGACAAAGAAGGAACCCCTGGTGATGTACAAAGGGCTTTTTGCAGTCATCTTTCCTATTAGAATAGCCCCTTAATGCTCCCTGCAAAGCTAAAGGCAGGATTTTTAAATGCATTTCCTGAAACATAGTTAAGAACCTGACAATCAGGAGGAGTTCTCAAAGCAGACCCCAAATTTCCTTGTATCTAGACTGAGCCCAGCAGGGGCTGTTTTGACTACCTACAACCAGCCACAGAAAGCAAATCAGACCATCACCTCATCCAGGCTATATCTACTCATCACCAAAGGCACATTTCTATTTTCAGTTTATTTTGTGTCATCTACCTAAACAGATACAATCTAAAGCATAAACATAGCAAAATGATATCACTGCCAGTATAACACGAACAGCCAAGTGCTTCAATTGTCAGCCTCTCTCTCAAGCTATATTTGCTACCTGGAGGCACTGAATAGTTGGTGCTGAATTTGTATTTTATGCAAGGCCAGGCACTGACACAGAGGGAGTCAGCGTTTCCCAGCACAAGATTGGCTGCCACTTTCAAAAAGTAACTATTCTTACAGAGCACCTTTAACAAAGTTATTTGCAAGTAGACAGCAAAGGGCCTTGAACCTATGAAAAAAAAAAAAAAAAAAAAAAAAAATCAATGGTTGAGGTTACATTTAGCCAGAATGCTATGCCAGCACTAAGTGAGAAGCATTGCTTAGGCAACGGTCACTTTAAGCAATACTCACTTTACCTACAAGCAGCAAAATAAACTTGCCTGAAGATAAATAGACTGTGTTCCAATAGCTTGAAGAGATGCTGTTCAAAGGCAAATTTCTGCTATACAACTACAACATAAAGGAAGAACTTTCTTCCTGTTTACTAGCACTGAGTTTTCCCCCTTCTCTTAGGCTAATTATGCCCATAGGGATCATCTTGAAAAGTCACTGAACTTACAGCCAAAGCAGGTTTTGCTAAAAAAATCATATGATCTTTTGAACCTAATGCACTTGCTCTTGCTCTTTTCTTTCAGCATGGTGTTGAGGGAAAGTTGTTCCATTTTTACAGCCATATAAGCCCGTTTTGTTATGGTACTTCCAGGAAAAAGTGCTGCCTGACATGTGAGAAGAAAGGCAAACTCTCCTTCTTCACTGCAGAGCAAATATTAAAGGATGATGTGAAGACCAGAAGGAGGGAGGGGAAGGTCACATCATTAAGAGTCATTCGTAACTGAAAAGACAGAGGCACAGATTGAAACCTTTGAAGCTGCACAGTTACATATATTGAATCCAGCCTGTTGATCCACGTCTAGCACCACATTCAATGTCAAAAAGAAGAGTGAGGTGCCTACAAAGTAGAGTTTATCATTGACTAATTAATTCTCATCCCTGGAACATCACAAGGAAATCAGATTTCAGTGGGAAACCCACCTCTGCCAACAAATTACAGTAGAGCTGTCTCTATGTGCCTCCCAAATATTCCTGTATCCCAAAGCAAAAGCCAACATCTCTGGAGGACGTGGGCCACCCTATCATAGGGTCAGGTGACCACTCTTACCTCTCAGCATGTTTTCCTCCTCGTTGCCCATCTCCAGACAGCTTTGCCTCTAGCCATCCAGGTCCTCCACCCCTGCTAGCCACACTCACCTCCAAATATCCTCGTGGGCAGGAGGAAGATTAAACTTTCAGGTCAAACAGTAGTAAAAATAACCCCAAAAAAATGTACTGAACCAGATACCTGTCAACCTCAGTTTCCAGCCAGCACTGGTGGAGCTCTGGACAGGAAAAGCAGCAAAATCACTGTCACTTTTTGCTAAGCCATGCTTTAGAAATTCTATTGTTCACACCACAAATATATTCTAGCTCTACTGAAGTTAGCAAAAAAAAGAAAAACAAAAAACAACCAACCATCCACCAAGCAAACATGTCAGCAACTTGAAGGGCTGAACAGAGCACAGGTCACCTCCAAGGGCTCAGGCTAAAGAACAGTCAAAATTCCCAGGAGCTGAGGTGTTGGATTCCCCAGCTGCTGGACTTGCACAGAACACGAGCAGAATTTCTAAGCCCAGCTCTGCAGTGAGCCGACTCTACTGCAGTAAGCAAGAAGTGCCTTTTCAGAAGCATCAGGAGAGAGACTATTGATTCAGCTGGCAAGAAAACCAAGCACTCTCTCATCCTAAGGGAAGGAAAATTAGACTAACTCCCATCAGTCTCTAACTGCAGTGACAGCAGCACTGAAACTTCCACAACCCTTCTCCTGGCTTTAGCATTCAGAACTGAAGCTTTTGAACCATAGGGCTTCAGTCTCTCTCTTGTCACACTTACTTAGGCATATCTTGAGGTTGAGGAGGGGTTTCTTTTCCTTCTAAGGGCTTTATGTTCATTAACTTTGCTCTCTGTAGTTTGTAGACAGCTAATGATCCATTTTCCCCTACTGGATCATTAAAATTAATTTGAATGACTTTTTTCTGGAAATAAAAGTTTCAGTATGAAATCAGCTTGAAAACAAAATAAAAAGAAGGGGATTAAAATGCAAAAGTAAGGGGCAAAGCTGATCTTCAAATGTCCTTTAAGAAATCTCAATTTTGGGAGTTAAATGCACATGGTGCTATCCTCTGCAGATTTAGAGAAGGCAATCCCTGTGAACCCTGACAGTTGTGTGTATCTTTAGTGTACCCTACTTTAGAGTATTCTCTGTTACAAATCAGATTGAGAAGGTCCCTTCCTGACTTCTGTCCTACTTCTGACCAGAAATTACCACAGCAGACAGTCCAGAGCAGTACCTTTAAGACACAGAGCACTCACCTTTCACCTGTTCTGTCTAAAAAGCCTACCACTAAGACCTCAAAGCTGGGTGCACAGTCTAGCCACTACAGAACCTCACCTTGTTTCGTGAGCGCCTCTCTCAGGGCTGCCGTGATCATCTCTCTCTTCTCTCCCTCGTCCTTCCTTCCAGCGCTCTCTTGAGACCAGCCTGCTCTGTCACCTCCTTCCTCAAGCTCACGCTCCTTCTGCTGAAAGACAGCGAGTTACAAGCAATTAGTTTCAAGCATCATGTTCAAAACACCATGGAGCACTTCATCCGCTTCCCACAGAGCGGCCAAAGACACAAGTGGCCACAGAGAAACTCCATGTTTGTGCAGCTCTGCATCTTATCCCTCCTCCTACCAACACCTGGTCTTACAGTAGTTTGATACCTTTTTGCCTTGCCTTTCCTAACACTTTCCACCCAATAGACTTTTCAGCAGTAACGTGATAATACAGGTCTCCAGGATATTTTAGAGCAGCAAGTTACTGAATCTCATCTGAAATCCAAAGGGACACCCAGATGTAAATTCAAATGCTTTGTGCCTTCATATCAACTTCATCTCTGCATAGAACCCAGGCTGAAGGGAATAAGACTTGCACCCAAAATGCAATGGCTTCTTGAGTGAAAAAAAAGGATTCATCAAATATTTTGGGCAGACATTTTATGTTGGGCAAACATTTTCAAGAAGCAAGCCACACTGCTAAAATAACTAAAGCATCCAAACAGTTTGCAGATTGGAGAGTAAGCTCTTCACAGTTCACCTAAAAGGTGAATCCAATGCACCATCAAAACTAAATCCCCACCAAATGCCACGCAAGAAAACGCCGTTCCCTCAACTAACTCTAGACATCTAACCTACAGCATCCGATACAAGCTTAACTTCCAGTAGATGCAGCCTTTACAGCCACAGTAAAGTGCTTCGAGTTCAAGCTACAACCAAATACAGGAGTATCATATATTAGCATAAACTTTAAAGGAGAAACAAGCACAAGCATATGAAAAATTGTGAAACCTCTGCTGCATAAGTGTCACCTCAGAGATTTTTATGAGCATTTATTGTTTCATGTCTGCACAAAGAAGCATGAAAGTATAAGTAATTACTTTGATATTTCATGGAACTTGTAATCTGTCAATTCTTTATGGCTTTTTTTTCCAATATTAGAGAAGTTATGGATAAACAACAAACAGACCAAAGAACATTCTGAGTTCAAAAAACCTGAGCCAATTTTCTATCCAAGTCTTTTGTGCCAGAGACATCAAGAAGTTCAGATAGACTCAAACTAGAAGCGTTTATCCCACCAACTGTTAGCATCACTGATGAAACCAGTGCTCTTCACTTGCCAAGGTTTGTGTTCTTCACAGAGAAAATAATTAGTCATTCCTAAACACACACATGGACTCCTTTGAACACGAGCAAGAGTTCTGAAAATTATTAAAGGTGACTCAGAAGCAAAAACTGCAGGGATTCGCAGGGGTTCAAGGAAAACATACAATTCATCTTGGCACCTGAGAACACAAGAGGAAATAAAGACATTTAAGGACACAGTCTAACTTTTCTACCCCTTTTGGGTAATATTTTATCTGCAGTTTCAGAAAGATTGCGCAGGAAGGTATTTTTAATGACCAGTAACACAATCTAGACCTTACTGAAGGGAGCTGGGCTCCAATTTCCACATCTTTCACACACTGCTTGCTCAAAACCAGCTTTTAGGTAGAAGCACAAGATTTCACTGTTTTTTTGCAATGCAAACTTCTTTGAAAAAGCTAGATTTTTGGACTACTTATCTATGGATATGAATGAGATGTTTAAACAGTAAAAGTTAATCTGAGGATTTTAGGTAATATAAGTATGGGAAAAATAGTCTTTTGAGAATTAAATACTAAACTTTCTTCTATGGAAAAATGATTTAACCCAGAACTAGATACTTCAGCTACCCAAAGCAAGATGCTATACACTAAGTGGACACTTCCTGGTTCATACACTCTACAATCTCATACCAGGCTAATTTTCCTGGAGGGACACAATGTGTGTAATGGAGCACATCATAATATTAAAAATGCAGCAACTCACTGAAGTGCAAATACAAGATCCTATCTTCAGACAAGAGAAAAGTCCTCCTGAATTAAAGGCTCTTCGCATTTGTACCTGCCCATTGTGTCTGTTGCTGCATTATGTGAGGAAACACCAAACCCAAACGTACAAAAAGCACCAATAAATAAAATCACATTTCTGGCAGGCAGAAGCGCATTTATTTCAATAATCATTTTTCCTTACAGAGATGGTATTTTCTTTCCCTCCTCCATCCTGATGTGAAAGCCTGCAAACAAAATAATCATTTGTTTTTCTCTGAACTGCAATACCTGACTTGTTCTATTTGGCAAGTGACGGGCTTCAGACATTGCTTCTTGAAAATGAAATTCACGGTCCTATGGGTTTTACTTATGTGCTTAATAAACCTTTCATACCTATTATTTAGGATTTCAGGAAAGAGAACACAAAGTTAACTTTGCACAATGCAGACTTCAAGTCCCGGTGATTTAGTATAGTGCCCTGTAATAAATCTGAGGCAAGTTTCTATCTTTCCACAGCAAATCAAGCAAGTGGTGACAACAGTCATCTCTTCATGCCCTTGAAGTACTTGGCTGCCAGAAAACTGAAGAGCTGTGCTCTACTTTGGCTCGTGGATAGAGAGAACCTGCAGACAGGGAAACCTAGGAATTCATTTGAATTTATTAATAGAGCCTCATGATTGTATTTATTGACGTGCTACAGCTAAAGCAAATGTGTTCTTGAGCAGACTTCAGTCCTGAAAGGAAAAAGTGATACTCATAACATCCCCAATAGACAGTTCTGATTGAACATCTCTCCTGTTTAACCTCCCAGCAGACAAGCAACAGGGAACCCAGGAATTGTCATCTTTTATAGCCTCATCCATCAAAAGATTCTGGTGTCTTTTAATGAACGCTATAGTGCGAACGCTAATAACATCAATAATAATGTCAGGGCCTGGAGTCAGGAGTAATACAACCAGAACTAATGGAAGATACAAGAAACATTGTCAGAAATTGATTCCTAGCAGGAAAAAAGTACACACACATATATATATATTTTAGTAAAAGTTCTACAAGAGAGTGGCTCAATGAAGTATTAAGTTCACACCACTTGCCACACAACCAAATGTTAGTACATGAAAACTGAGCAGCAATTTGCTCAACTCATGGACTAGCACCCTGCCAATCTCACAGCAACATGGAACACCCTCAGGCACTGTCAGTTATCAATAAAACCAGCTTGGAGTATTTGCAAGCGAGCAAAGGAGCTTAACGGATTCACGGATCGACTAAACGGTGAACCGGGAAACTACTGAATGGTTAAAAAAAGTTTATTAAAAATAGCTACATAATCACAGACCACATATCCACCCCAAACATCACCATCCCATTAAGCAAAGTCTGAATTAAAACAGAGTTGAACTGAAACAAGAAGCCGACAAGAAAGGAAAAGGAAACTTTGCTGTCCTTTACCTGGCTACAGACTGGAATAGCAGGTGGTTTGATTAAAAGAGAAAAGAAAAACATCTACTTTCAAGAAGTATCCTTAAAAACTGAGCACACCCTGACAGGTTCCACATAACACAAACAATAGAACCTGGTTAGAGAGATTTTCTCCTGGAATAAATAGAAGCCTCTGTGAATTTTCCATACGGAAACCTCCACCCACATCTACCTTTTCATGCCATAGAGCTAACGCTGGGTCCCGCATGCTGTTTGCTGACACAGATGTTAGAAAGCTGCTGTTCCAACAGATCTACTGGATCAGACTCTGAGGAGGAAAATCCATGTTGCCTTTTGTTTAGAAAAAAAATCTGCTGAGATTTGACATGCAGAACAGTGTCAAGAATTCATTTGAAACCCCAAATGCACACAGACAAGTAATGACAGAAACTTATGCTGCTATCCAACTGAATCCATGTTCAAAGTCCTGCACATCCAGGAAATCCAAAGAATAAGTTATCCCACCAGCAGTGCCCATTTGCTTGTCAGCTCAACAGCAGCCACTTTCCTCAAGGACAAGAGGATTCCCATATTGCAACTCTAAAAATCCATCCATAGGGCTAGAGCAGGGTCACAAAGAGCCCTTGCTGAGGTAGAGGGTCTCTGCTCTGCTGCAGGCCAGGTTTTGACAAGGGTGCAGCTACACCAGGTGTTTCACAAGCTGCTTCACTCCTCTGTTGATGTTTGTGGGATGTGGAGGGACTTCCTTGGCCATACTTGTAATGGAGACAGATTGTTGTTTCAAGGGAAACAAAAGAATCAAATCCAAAAGGTGTTTATCTGCTTCCACTCACAACTGACTAGCTCCAACTGTACCACATTTGCATTTTTATTACTTTCCTCAGTGCCACCATAATCACAACTAAAACCTAGGAAACACGATTTGACAAGAGTGTCCTGAAATGCCCAGCCTAAAGCCAGCAAAGTTTCCTGCCACAGCCCCTTCTGCTGTTGCACACACAGCAAGTATCCTACATCCTTTCCACAACAGCTTGCTGGATGTTGCAGATTTTTCAAAGGGTTCTGTAAACCATTTCTCAGCTCTGCTCCATTATTTCCCTACAGTTTAGGACTTAAAGGACATTTCACCTCAACACCAGTCTTTCCAAGCAGTCAAAACACTGTATACACATTAAAAAATGGAAAGGGCGATGCATTTAGATTAAGACACAGCTAACATGTCTTGCACACTGCAGAGTTTCTGCTTGTAGCAGCTAGTTGTATATATTTTTCAATATCTTATCTTTAACCTGTAAGTTTTCAAACCCACTGTCCCAACACAAGGAAAACCACTGCCAACTTCATTGAAAGCTCCTTCAGCAAATGACAGTGAAGTCTGATGACCATTGTAGTCATGAGCTCACAAGTGACCACTAAATATTTGAGTAGTGTCATTTACAGTCCCAACGGTGATGAATGACTCATCTTCCCTAAAAATGAAGTCATTCTAAATTATTCACAAGTTGACTGAGCAACCTACCACTCTATCCCTTTGTCACAGGGCAAAGCAGAAGCCTCTTGAATGGATTGGCCAGGATCTGCAAACTTTATCTCACTCTTGTCCTCTTCCTCAAACACAGGCAGGCTTTATGTATTTACATTGCAAATGTGACTGCAAGCATCATTAAACTTCATTTTGGAAAATGAGCATTCATCTCCAAGCTGTCAAGAAAATATGCCCATTTGATTACTCCCCAACCCATCCAAAAAATGGGTGGTACTATTATTATTATTCATGCCTGTGGTTTATAAATATGAAGGTTAATAAAGCCATTTCATTCCCTAGGAATCAGTCCAGATCGATCTGTCCTTCTAGTTTATCACAATCTCCCAGCTGTGGGAGATAATCTGCATTAAGAAATGGTGTCCCCATGATTAATAGCAGTCTTGCAGACCACAAACATCCCCATTAGATTTCACATTTATCTGATAAATACATTTCAGGAGAATAACTTTGGAGGATAGGGAAAGTGCATCACATTTGTACAACTCAAAAGCCTCCGTAGTTACTAAATCCACTAAGAACACATCTTATCTTCCACTTTTGGATATAAAAGCACTTTTAAGAGCAGGCTGAGGCTTTCTGCCTAAACAGGAACAAGCTGGAAGGGTTGCAAGTGCAGAGAAAACTCAAACCTACCCTGCCTGCCCCAGCAGTGCACTGCCCAGCCCAGAGCTCCAACTTACCAGCTACAGATACCTGTAGAAAGGCAGTGTCAGAGGGGACAGGGACTGTCTGCTCTCCTCAGTGCCCCTTTAAGGCCACTCTTTCATACACTGCTGGACTGTATGCCCAGCCATCTGTTTTATGATACAGCCAATATGACCTGTGCAGATGTAAGTCCATTCCAGAAGCCTGCTAACATTCCCCTTAACTATTTCTCATGGCAAGTTCCTAAAGTTATTTTATGCTGAGGAAAAAAAGCAATGGATTTTAGCAGCCAGTAAGTTCTTCCATTCAGATATTATAATAAGAGAAACACTGTGGAACTTCTCTATACCAGTTCTTACATATCTGAACAACTTTCCTTCGAAACCCTTCTGTGTCAACCCTAGATTCAGGCTCAATGTGCACAAGGCATCACCATTTTAAGCTGGGTTCCTTTATCCCCAGAAGCTCTTTAAACCACCAACTCTTCCAGACTTCCCCAAAGGAAGACCTGTAACAGCTACGACTATCCCAGGAAGAGATATTCCGGCATGCACTTGGCATTCCTGATACCATCTTTCTGACCCAAATGACCACAAGAATCCAGCAGCTATCTCAGACCCTTTCACAATGCTCTGCTGAATACAGTGAAGCTGCAGTACATGCCCAGCAAGCTACAAAAGAAAAGTCAGTCTAGATTTCCATTAAGTTAAACAGCAGATGGAACTTTACCCAGCAAGATTAAGATCTCTATCCACACAATACTCATTAGATAGACTTGCTTCCACAGCATCACTTGCTCTGCCATCCCATTAGAAAGCAAGACAACAAGAATTTATGACTACCTGTGTCTGCACATTTGTCTTAACTAGTGCTTCTTGGAGGCCTGCAGAACAAATCAAAGCTGGGCCCTCAAGTGTCTTGAGCAGCTCGCTGTGTTGCACAAGGCAGAACCTGCTACTGCATATCCCAGATCCAAAAAAGTTAGAGATCCATATAACCCATGTTGAAAAACTGCTAGGCACAACCTAAAACCAAATAACTGAGTACAGAGGACTGCCTGGAATAAACCATGAAAAACCCAAGTTTTCTTCAGACTCACTACCTTGGACACTGCAGTCCACACACAGGAACACCAACCACTCACCCTTGTTAGTAGGATTACAGATGTGTAACATATAACATGAGTGTTAAACACACACAAAGACCACCACCACACTGTCCAGGACACAACTTAAACCAAAACATATCAACTCAAGCATCTACACATTCCAGTCTGCAAGCAAGTGGGCCTGATGACAATGAATTACTTTCATAAATGCAAATCCTCTTGCTCTTCAGTACCACTACTTCAGCATTTATTTTCATTAGAGTAAATAATTGCACCTATGGGATCATTTTACAATTCAAGTGTTTGCACAAACCTGGCAAGTCGATGCACACATTCCCCAAGAGATTCACCATCAAGACAGAGTCATTTATCCTCCATGCTAACAATAAGGATAACCATCAATTCAGGCTCCCATGTGAAACGGAGACCCAGCTACATCCTACCATCATTCTAGAGACGACATTCCCACTCAGGAGAGCTGAGGATTTCCACTGAACTCACCACGGAAGGCCCTTTCTCCATTACCTGATGTGCTTACAGAAATACAAAACTGGAGGCTTAGATTTTTATCTAGATTAATCAGTCATATGAAACAAAAGAGGCCAGTAATAACAATTACAGAATTAGTCTAAAAACCTTGTCATGTCATTGCAGGGTAGTTTAGCAGCATCAGCCCCAGAGACACTGGTCTCTTAACCCCAAAATTCAGGGATTTTGTCTTATCTAGTGAGTTCACAGCAGCTCATATCCACAAGGGCCAGGCTACTTTCATGCCTGAAAAGAACACACTTTCAGCCACCCCACCAAGGGCCTACCTATTGCACTGCAAAGAAGTACTCAGATGCCAGGATCTCCTCCAAGGAAAAGGTAGCAGATCACTCCTTTGCAACTCTAGATGAGCAGCTGTGCTCAGATGGTGACTCTCCCTTAGAACAGAGTCTGCCTTTATGTCAGAGCCAAAAGAACATGATCCACACCAAAACCCTGGTTCCCTGGTTTTGCAGGGAACAACTCGAATAGGTTCCATATGTCAGAGTTCTCTAACTTTTCCTAGCATGATGATGAATTTAAAGACTAAAGGAATAGGTCAACAGGCTGGATCATACTCAAGGTAAAGTGACAGACAGCAGGGAATTTTCAGCATCTATTTATAAAGCCAAACAACACTGAGATTTCAGCTGTCCACATTATCAGCACAACGAGCCTGAGAAGCTGAGACTTGGAAGTACTTTATTGCTGTGATCACTTCTTTATCTATGTGCTCATCAGCAAGTCATATTTTTCTCCCACTTACCATCACATTTTGACCTTGGTGATGCTATATTTTTAGTCAGTGAAAACTCAAGGACTCCATCTTCATAGAACTCTTGGAAGAAGGTACCTTCCTTCCTCAGTCCCAAATCATCCCACAAGGCAAGCTGCTATGGAAAATATGGTTTCCTTTTTGTCACTGACCTCTAGTGGTGAACCCAGCAGAGCTGAGGGAAGGGATCACCACAGGGCACGA
The DNA here is from genome assembly GCA_003342815.1 of Eudromia elegans. Classification (NCBI taxonomy): domain Eukaryota; kingdom Metazoa; phylum Chordata; class Aves; order Tinamiformes; family Tinamidae; genus Eudromia; species Eudromia elegans. The sequence goes on along the minus strand of PTEX01000259.1, from coordinate 580,016 downwards.
TTACATAGGGAAAGTTTCTTTATCTAAAAAGAAACACAGACAGTCCAATCATCCTTCTTTTGCAAACCACACCATGAGAGTTAGCACTCTGCTCAGGAATAGGAGCCCCCATACAGTGGTCCAATTCACCCCTAAGTATTAATGGAAGAAAACTACTCTTTTAGTGTCAGCTCTTGTTATAAGCAGCAAGAAAAGTTTTACCTCCTTCCCATTCCTTATGGGAATCTCTGTCCCTTATCCTATTCCACTTGCAGGCTGATTGTCTCCTAAACATTCAGTTTTGAGACCCACGGCCTGGCTTTGCCCAGCTTTGTAACCTTGTCTCAGACTGCTGAGAAAACAGTTAAGCTTCAAGAGCAAACTATGGAATTTGACACAGTAAAGCCTCACAAGATAGGGTACCCTTAAATAAAGGGGGAATTAAGAGTCTTGTTTGGCAGACTTGAATGTCAGATCAAGCTCACTGGCTTTTTTGGAGGGCACACCACCTTATCTGATTGCAACAACAGCAAAAACATGCAGAAAACATTGCAGCAGTCTGTGTAGCAGCCTCAGTTGTAGCTTTGCTCCCTGCCAGGTCATGCAAGAATATAATACTATATTACTAATATATAATATATTATAATACTATAATACTAATAATAAAAATTCCCCTGATCCACCCATAGCTAGATATAGAAACAGGATCCATGTTTAGACATTGGACTGTGAATCACAGAGGCTGAGACGCAGACAGTGACCTGTGGCATTAACTGTGGAAGTAATTTCTCTCAGACTGAAAATGAGTTGTCACTAGAGTATTTGCCCAAACAAGTCCCAGTTAACCAATACTTCTATCCAACCCATTCCCAAATATATCCTTTTTCCGATCAGGATCTTAAATACCTCATGCCTCACACTCACATTCTAGTAGATCCTACAAATTACAATCTAGCAGTAATATTTTAAATCAAATCAACTGATCAGGGACAAAGCGATGGTGGTTCCACACTTACTGTAATATCAGTACCTTAGCTTTCTTCATGTGGCTCATGATTTTGCCCAGATCTTCAACATCTATAATAGAATTTGTGTCTCCAGCTTTCTCAACATCAGATTCTTCCTCACTAGTGGTTTCAAAAAACTCCTCTGCCTGCATAAGAGATCAGAAGAAAAGAGTTAGGAACATATCTGCTGTGTTAAACTCAATGAAGACTTCTGAGAAACAACAAGCCAGCATCAACCTGCATATTAGAGGTGTATATATACTACTAAAAGTAGCAAGTTTAAAGAGCTCAGTAGGAAAGAGCTCAGCAGTACACAAATCAGCTGAAACCTAGTCCAGAAATCCTGCCTGCAGGTCTGTGTTGTTCTGTTGTCCACATCTGCCCATCCAATTACATAGGTGTCCAACTCTCCCTGTATAAAGTGAAGACCTGGAGGTCTAATCCCTTTTAACTCCTTGAAATACCACTCTGAGCAAATAGGAGGAAGCAATATTGCTTTGTCAAGTCAAACTCTTCAAGCTACAGAAGAGCTGTCTCCTCCTCCAGACACAGAGAAGGCACAGCACAGCAGGATTGATATAACAGCAAAATTTATTCCTCCTATTCCTGCAGTAGCTGCACTTTCAAATCCACTCAGAGAGCCACTATTTTCTGTGAAATTCTACATGGCAACAGTAACCACTTCCAATGTACAGCAAAGAGCTTGTAAGGACAATTAAAGTGCCATAGCAGCTCTAGGTCTCTTGTTCCAGAAGAATAAACACGATTCCTTCTTCAAAACTTGCAATTAGCACCTGCACTCCAGAATAGACCTAAGTTATTAGAGCAGACTGGTTCAGAGGCAATGCAGGACTTGGTGAGATAACATTCCCCAACCTGCCTTCAGAAGAAAAATTAAACAGGATACAGGCAAATCATGCAAGCAGCTAATTAAAATAGGAGCAGGTTAACTGTTCAGGAGAACTAAAGGCTTCATTTCAGCAACTGGGATAAGCAAAACCTCTGATTAAAGACCAGCCTGGCTCCCTAGATTCGTAACACATCTTCTCCTTCACAACAGGAAGGCTTCTGCATCACAGCGGCAATTCAATCTAGGTTTATCACTAGTTCTTGGGCAACTTGTTCGAGCAGTTGTCTGCTGAGAGATCTAACTTTTCTGCCTCTACTCCCTCTTGAAGCAGGAATTTTCCACAGTGCCCTTCTGAACTACAGGGGAGAAGTCAAGGAGCACTGAGTCAGCCCTGGTCAAGATACTCTTCTTACAGAGACAGGGTCTTGTTGATTTTGGCTCTACCTCAGTGTTCACGTACTCCAAGGTCCCATGTTCATGATCCAAGCTCTCCTTGCTCTGCTTCCCCTGGGATTTGCACTTCCCTTTCTTGCACTTCCCACTGCAGGATTTCCTCTCGCCTTTGCAGAGAGCCTGGAGTCGACTGAGGAACTTTGTTTTCCAGGCTTCGAAATCAGCCTCGATGCTGCCATGCTTGCTCTGGGCCACATTGCAGTCCCCCTCTGTACGAGTCATGATACGGCTGGCACTGAGCATCCACAGCCACCTGTCAATATTCCTTCCAACCTAGGACAGGATGGAAGTTAAAGAAAAATTAAGTGAAGCCCAAGTTAAATGCAGGTGATTATGAGAGTAAGGACTTAACACACTTTACATGGTTCTGCCTACACAACTTGATGACAAACCACGCTATTTTCATCCTCCCAGGTCAGAAGATCCTTATCACGGGACTAAGACACTTTGAGTTTAGTTTCTTGAAAGGAAAATAAGACACTCAGAATCCAGCAAAGCACACAAAATGCTGAGAAAAAAGTGCTCTAAGCTAAAAGTTAAGACAAACCCTAAACTAAAAGCAGCAAGTCAGAGCTTTACCGTACTACATCTTCACACACTGACAGAAGGGTTTTGAAACTTGGAAATTAATAGGGAGGAGTTTACCAAATACATGCCCATGGTCACTACAAAAAGCCTCAAGGATTAACGCAGCACTTACAAGACTCCTTTTTCCATTTAGAAGGGTAGCAGATTGCTTCAAAGCTGCATTGCCTGCCAACTTGTTCTCAAAACAGTAGCAATGGGTTAAGATTAGGTGGATTCATACTGTCAGGGTCGCTCAATTTTACAGAGTTTAAGAAAGCCTGACCATTCCAGAAGAGCAAAATAAAAAAGGGTACATGAGAAAAACTTACTGTGTTGTAGTGATCAACATAAACCGAATTTCCCAAGCCAAACACTGCATATCTCAGGCCTCTCAGGTACGTCTTGCCGAAGCGGAAATCATTCACAGCCTCTTCTAACCATTTGCAGAACCACGCTGCAGTCTTAGTCGGTTGTCCATCTGTGTACGTCGCTACCAAGAACACACAAATGTTCCTGCTGGTTGTCTAATAAGAAAGGAAAGAGAACAGCTCATTGCATTTTACAGAACACTTTACACCAAGAAAGAACTGTAACACATGGACAGCACAAATAAATGATACTCTTTTTGCACTGCATGGATTAAGGATCTTTGATTCAGGGGATGATGCTAGTGGTGAAGAACAGCTAACCTTCCTTCTAAGCCATCCTAACCTAGCCAAGGGAAAATGAAGATATATTCCCCTGCCAAGTAGGCACACATTGCTAAAACACACAGAGACACCTATCTTCCCTGCCTCCTTCCATGTCTTCCAAGAGTCTTGAGCAGACTCTTGCAGTAACAAAGTCTTCGGTAGGTTGAAAAGGTAGCCAACAATATTAACAAATGGGAAGGGGGGAAAAATAGTTTAAAAAGATTGTTTGAAAACTAAATATAAACATGTTTTCCAGGAAGCTGCTAACTGCTGAAAGCTGCAGAACTATCATGATATATCTGTTCTATTTTTGAACTCTTCTCTAGGTGCATACTGCCAAAAGAAAACAAGAATACTTGCGGCAGGCACTTTCACAGCTCAGACATGAGAAAAATAGCTAGTGTTGGTACCATAGTATTTTACATGATCCTTTTTCTAGCAGTTTTCAGAATTCACACATTTTCTGAAGAAGGCTGAAAGATTACACTCACCTACACAAAATAAAAGGAACTTCGGGGATTTCCAGAACAACCCAAAGCACATCATAAAGAGAAGAGACCCTTTGCATTCCCAGGAAAAGTCTGTATTCGTTATTCATATCTGAGGCACCTACCTCCTCTGTTAAACTATCATCTGGATCGTAGTCTCCCATATTAATGACTTCTGCAGACAAATTAAGGGAAATAACTGCTTCAGCCAGATCTTTGGCAAATCTCTGAGGAGAAAAACGTAGAAAGTTATTAATGATTCAACTCAACTGCAAGTCAAAGGGATTCTGCTGTCACCAGCTGGCACAAAAAGTCTCACAATATGGAAAGAATAACGACACACAAGATCTGGACACTGCATCTACAATTTCCCCTCCACCTTTCCCACTTTTCTGTGAAATATACTGATGGAGAAAAAAAATAATTTAAAAAGCTAATTACATTAATGATCCAATGATTTTTGCATACACACACAGTTTTTGATGAAGAAAACACCTAAAACAGCACTTTCTATACAGAAAGACATGCTAGCAAGTTAAGAACATATGTAAGAGTCCATTTTAGGTTTCAAAGTCAATGTCTCTACCGCATTCCTCTCTTAAATGGGAGGAATGGAATCGTATTTTAACATATTTTCCACCTGTGATCTTTCATGTTGGGCCAATGACTTCTAACAAGCTAGTCAGCTTCCCAACAAACATTAGAATTTTACAGTGCAGTATTTAAGACAAGCAACGTGTTTGAATCCAGACAGTATTTTGTGTTAACATATGAACATGTTCATATGAACAAAACCACCCTGTACCTTTGCTGTGCCAGTCTGAGACCCATAGAAAATCTTTACTCCAGCAACATAGACCTCCTTTGCCTTTGAGGTGACGTATCCATTTACTAGCTTGTTCTCCGGTACTTCAGCAGCAGCTGGACTCCCATTGCCATTTTCATCCTGTAAAGCAACCACAGTGTTGACAACACCACCTGAATAACGACCTGAGTTTTCCCACTGCAAGCTCCAACTTCAGTGAAAAAAAAAAAAAAAAAAAGGAAAAAAAGAGTGGGCACATGTGGAGTTATTTACTTGAAGAAGTAACAGAACAATCTAGAGTGACACGTGCTCTTAAAGTGAGAAACACTTGACTTTGATCTGTTCCAACATCAGAGTAATTCACAACACAAGTCAAACCAAGGATTGTGACTATTAAGTGAGCTAAGCTACATTTAGGATTTCCACAGCCTAGATGGCTGGTAAAGTATCACATTTTACTGCACCAGTGAGTTGCATGATAACTATTTACTTCTGCATGTGGATTGGGGGCCTTCTTCAGGCAAGGCAGTTTAAGTGTTCAGTTACCTTTTTTCTAGGTTTGGTGAAAAACTGAATGCAGATCCAAATACCAATCCCCAAAGCAACAGAGGAATAGATGTAAAATCGGTGTAGCCATAAGGACAGCAGACAAGTATAGAAGTAGTTCTGTGAATCCATTGAGACATCTAGAACTGGAAGAAAACCACAGATTTAGCAAAAGGAGACGCATTCCAGACCAACCTGCACACCAAGGCCAACATATCAGCATACCAGAACGCTGGGTTTTTACCACCTAGGGCAGGTGATTGTGTTAGAAGGAAAGGCATGCTCATGCCATGCTGCTCTATAAAATTCAGACACGCAAAAACACTGCACTGTATGACAAGCCTTGGCCTTGCCTAGACCCCACACATGGACAACCCCAGGGCAATAAATGGCCATTTCAAAGGGAAAATTAACACGAGGCCTCTGAGCAGTTGATCAAGAAGCACTAGAACCCCCCTCTTGTTCTAACCACCACTCTGGAGCCCACGGTACCTTTGCTACGTGCAGTACATGGAGCACTGAACTCTGGAGGGGCCTGAAAGCACTGACCGCGCTGAGCTCCTGAGGGGTTCGCTCTGCACCCAACCGCCTTTAAACCCCCCCGGCCCGGGCCGCTGCACCCCGGGGACTGCCTGGGCGCCCGCGGGGACCGCCTGTTGCGCCAAACAACCCTCCGAGAGCGCGAACGGGCCTGGCGCCCGGTGTCCCTAACCGAGCGGCACAGACCCCACTGCCGCAGGCGGCCCTCCCGCCTCCGCTCCGCCGCGAGCGCCCCGCTCCCGCCGCTCACCGGACCGGACCAGGCCAGGCCCGCTCCGCTCCCGCCGCTCACCGGACCAGGCCGGACCAGGCCCGGCCCGCTCCGCTCCCGCCGCTCACCGGACCAGGCCCGCTCCGCTCCCGCCGCTCCTCGGCCTCCTCCTTCCGCCGGGACCAGCCCGCCCTCACAGACCGCTCCGCCACATCCAGCCACGCTGTTTCTGCCCGGCCACCTTTTTGAGGCCCACAGAAGGGCGGGGATAGCGGCGCGGCGTCCAATGGGCGGGCGAGGACAGCAGCGCGGCGGCCAATGGGCAGGCGGGGAGGCGGTGCGGCTGTGCCCGCCCCGCTCGGCCGGCGCCCGCGCGAGCCGCCACCGCCGCCACCACCGCGGCCGCCGCCATGTCCATCTTCACCCCCACCAACCAGATCCGCCTCACCAACGTGGCCCTGGTGCGGGCGCGCCGCGCCGGGAAGCGCTTCGAGATCGCCTGCTACCGCAACAAGGTCATGGGCTGGCGGAGCGGCGCGTGAGTCCCGCGGGGAGCCGCGCGCGGCGCGGGGCGGGGGGGGAGAGGCGGCCGCCTCAGGGTCCGCGGCGTCGCTCGGCGCGTTTAACCGACCCCGCGGCCGGCCCGCAGGGAGAAGGACATCGACGAGGTGCTGCAGACGCACACGGTGTTCGTGAACGTGTCCAAGGGGCAGGTGGCCAAGAAGGAGGATCTCGTGAAGGCCTTCGGCACCGACGACCAGACGGAGATCTGCAAGACGGTGAGTGGCGGCCACGAAAAGAGCCCACGGGAGAGCCGGGTCTGTGCGTGTGCTCCACGAGTGTCACACGAGCACCACGGGCCGGTTTGCTGCTAGAAACACCCAGGACTCGGACATTGCAGCCCCCCTGTAGGCCATAGGAGTGTCTATATGATAAGAGACATGCAGAAATGCACGTTACCTGTCTGATGTAGTATTAAGTTCAATACAAACACCCACAGAGTTCCGAGCATTTTGGATAACGCGTATGAAAAGAGGGTTATCGCCCCCATGGGAGTTATCACCTAAAGTATGGATGCTGTTTATATCCCAGGATACAGGGGAAGGGGATGATTGCTTATTTGAACAGGTGAGTATTAGGAAAAATAATAATCTTTCTTACTACAATACAGGCTGGGGGCTTGTTGTGGGTGCTGATGCTTAGAATAATGCTGCACTCTGCCTTTTTTGTAGTTTAGAAAATAAGATTTTTTTTCCCCTGAAATCTTGCCCATATTGTCTGTTATATATAACCGTGTATATTATTGATGTGATTATTGCTTTTCTATACTTGGCGTTTAACCAAACCTTCAAGTCATTGGTAAATTTAACAACATTACTAGATTTTTACTCCTTAGTCAATTTTGTGATGCTTATAAGCCGCAGTCTGTATTTTTTCTTTGTTTTTAACCAAACAGATTTTATCGAAAGGGGAGTTGCAGGTATCGGACAAGGAACGACACACTCAGCTGGAGCAGATGTTCAGAGACATTGCAACTATTGTTGCTGACAAATGTGTGAATCCGGAAACAAAGAGACCATACACAGTAATCCTGATAGAAAGAGCTATGAAGGATATTCACTACTCTGTCAAACCGAATAAGAGCACAAAACAGCAGGTTAGTTTTCTCTTTAAATCAGCTGACACTCGCAAGCATTTTTTTCAAATGTATTTTCTTCATTTCAGTTCACATAGGGATCAAAAAAAAAAAAAAAGTGTTCCAAAGTCCAAAGAATGATGAGTCAGTTGGCTGACAGATGAATGCTAGAAACAAGCAGCTTGTGAAACTCGGGTAGTTTCCTCACAAAGTATTTAGGGAGGAAAGAAAAAAACTAATCAAAGCAGTAGTAGTAGTATATCTGAAATGAAAGTAATTATTTTATGATTCATTTTAACTGAGGTCCTAAATGAGAGTTTGCAAGGGAGCTCCATGGGTTTCCATTGTTCTGCAGCATGACTTCTGTTTAAGATTATTCCAGGCCCTTTCTTTTTTAGTGTTTTAAGTGATCGCCACCACGAAGAACTCTGCCTTTTCAATCAAAACAGCAAAATATCAAACTCACTCCAGCAGAATTCCAGTGATCCGTGCTGAAAAATGCCTTTGAAGTTAATACAAAGGCTTTGAGATTTGATGATGATGGTTTTGGCAGAGCTCCGGGGGTTGTGATCAGTGACACGGGGTCTAGCTGAAAGGCAGCAGCTGGCTGTAAACCCCAGGTCCAATCCAGTTCAGCTTAGTCATCAGGGACCTAGATGATGGGACCGAGTTTGCACCCTCAGCAAGTTTGCTCGTGATATAAAACTGGAAGGAGAGGCTGACACATCAGAGGGCTCTAATGCTATTCAAAGAGACCTCAGTAGGCTGGAAAGATGAGCAGAGAGAACATCATGAAATTCAGCAAAGGGAAATGCAGATTCCTGCAGCTAGGGAGGAACAACCCTTCCACCAATGCAGGTTGAGGGCTGACCTATGGGACAGTAGATCTGCAGAGCAAGACCCGGGGAACCTGGTGGTCAAAATGAGCATAGCGACCACTGTGCTCTGGTGGGGCCAAGAAGGTCCGCGGTGGCCTGGGACACATCAGGAAGAGGTTGCCAGCAGGTAGGGGGGTGATCCTGCCCCTCTGCTCAGCCCTGGAGAGGCCACCCCTGGAGGGCTGTGTCCTGTGCTGGGCTCCCCAGGAGAGGAGGGACATGGAGCTGCTGCAGGGAGCCCAGCAAAGGACTGCCAAGGTGCTGAAGGGACCGGAACATCTCTCATAGGAGGAAAGGCTGAGAGTGCTGGTGCTGTTCAGCCTGGAGAAGGCTGAGGGGGATCTTGCCAATGATTGTGAATATCTGAAGGAAAAGTATAAAGAGAATGTGGCCAGACCCAGGTGCCCAGTGACAGAACGAGAGGCAAACTGAAACACAGGGAGTTCCATCTAAATATGAGGAAAACTTCTTTACCTTAAGGATGGCTGAGCACTGGAACAGGTTGCCCAGGGAGGTTGTGGAGTCTCTTTCCTTGGAGATGGTCAAAATGGACAGGATCTTGGGCAGCCTCTTCTAGGTGGCTCTGCTTGTGCAGGGGGCTTGGACTGGACGATGTCCAGAAGCCCCTTCCGATCTCAACCATTCTGTGATTCTGTCCTGTTACTCTGTTTTAGTGCTTCGTAAGCAAATTGATGTATTTAATCACTTATGTATTTAATATCTGTGCAGGCACTGGAGGTTATCCGTCAGCTAAAGGAGACCATGCAAATTGAGCGTGCTCATATGAGATTGCGATTCATCCTTCCACAGAAGGAGGGAAAGAAACTGAAAGAAAAACTCAAGCCCCTGATCAAAGTTATTGAGAATGAGGACTTCCACGAGCAGTTAGAAATTGTAAGCCCAAAAGCAGTCCCGGGTTTCATGCTCCATTTGACTATACATGTATATTTTACTAGAACAATATGGGGGACATTACAAAAAGCTGGAAGTTTACCATAGATTCTAAATCAGAGATGTAGTTTGTTGGTTTTAATTTCACACCATCTTAGTGAAAACTTGAAAGCAACCTTTATTCTATAAAGATTGCTGGTTTGGACTGCAGAGAAGTGCATGTAATTTCTCTTAGCAGTGATTCTCCTGTAACTGCTCTTTCTCTGACAGATTTCTCTGGACGTACAGAGTCTTATTGTTAAATAAGATTTTAGGTGGATCCAGTCTGTATTTGAAAATAAATGGTCATTTTTTTTAAAAAACAGACTATAGTATAGCAGGATTTGCTACTTGGTATAAGTCATTTTGAGAACAGGTCATAATCTAGCAGTTTAATTGTGAAAATTGTCATCTACAATATGCATAAATAAAATTGCAGAGCTTCTGTGGAATGACTAATTGATAAAAATTGTTTACCGACTGCGTGAAGACCTTTTTAGTAATAATTTTATATATATATAAATATAAAATATAAAAATGCAAAATATGCCATACCTTGTACTGATGAAATGTAAAATATTTCAGGTGTGCCTTATTGACCCGGGCTGCTTCAGAGAGATTGATGAGCTGATCCGGTGTGAGACAAAAGGGAAAGGAACACTTGAAGTGCTCAGTCTGAAAGATGTGGAAGAAGGAGATGAAAAGCTTGAATGAAGAAAACCTTTTAGGAACAGTACTTCTTTAACACCACTGTATTAAGTGACTGCTATTAGCCTCTCAACTCTGTTAGGCCTTCATGTTGTTTCCAATCTCTTGCTGCCAAATATTTTCTGACACTAATTATTTGGGATTTTTCCATGCAGTGTTCTTTATTATTTTACACTTGCTTGGGTTTGCTTATAGGAATATTTTGTGTCGGAGCTGCACTGATGAGGACTGAGCTAAGACTTGACTTGGAAATTACTGCAGCTTTGTTTTGCTGTAAGGGTTGTGACTGAAGACTGATACAGTGCCAAGTAATTACTGATTTTAATTGTCAGCTTTGAGTGAAAGATTTCATGTGTCTCTGAGGGGTAGGTTTTGTATGTGAGGAGAGACACCTTTAAAGTAGTGAGCTACATTTTCACTTTAAAACAAATACAAAATATGGATAGTATATAATTTCCTGGCAGCACAAAAAATGACTCACTGAGATTTAAAAAAAAATGGTAACATAGAGAAAATGTTATCCAAATAACTTATTCATAAAGTATATTTAGCTACATTAATTAAAAATCATCTATTTATATATTATAGACACAGAAAGAAAGTGATTATTTTTGTTATGGTATAGGAGCTATCTGTGACTGTGGTGATGCTTTTAGTAAGCTAATGGGATAGCCTGCATTTCTGAACTGTCCTCATTCATGGGGTGAAATGAACCAAATCTTGAGTAGGCGATGGCCTGTGGCCATTGAGCGAGGTGGACTTTTGTTGGACCCTGATTCCCTAGTAGTAAGTGCTGTGTATATCTCTCTCCTTTTTGAGTACAGCCAAGGGTAATTCTGGCTGCTCTCCTTCATCCTGTGTCTTTTTATGCTGCTTTCTAATGTGCACACAGAATTTCCAACCAGATCCTGAGGCATAGTGCATAGTTCTTGATAGTTCTATTAAAATCTGTTTCAACCATGTTAAGCAAATGCTTTTAAGTTTAACTTTTGTGCTTCAAAGAAAAGGAAGGGAAAAAAAAAAGAAAAAATGGGGAAATAGGTACTAAAAATATAAACCATCATTCAAAGCATATATCCTCGGGTGAATCGAAGCTAAAGCAGCAGGAATTTAAAGAGCCTTTAATATTACGTACCTGTTTCAATGATTGTACACAGCAAATCAGGATTTGCCAGCTGGACCACAACTAGATCTCTGTTTCATATTAGCAATGCACTATATTGAGTGTTTGCTGTTTGCTCCTAGAGCATGTGACTGTGCCTGTTACATGACAACTGGGCAGAGCTCTATTTCGTACTGTTGACGGGACCTTTTCCTTTGTATCATTTACAGATGTTGTGAATTTTTTTAGAACGTCTGCAGGAAAATTTGAATTCAAGTGGAGAAAGAGAGAGATTTTGACACATCAGCTGTAGAGCCTGTGTGACTAGCTCCTTAGTCCTTCTGCAAGGTTAAGTTAAATTTTTTTGTAGTATTTTAGGACTAGCAGCTACGATGTCTCGAGTCCATGAAGAGCAGTGAAAGGAACATTTTCTGTTGCCCCCAAATAAGCCTCCATGGATTTAAAACGCTGCCTGGAAAAGTTTAGTGGCATAATTAGTGTATTTGCCATGCAGACACAGCCTGAATGTGGAGGTTGGGTACGTGCATGGCTAGACTGAAGATTCTTTGTGTGCACAAGATTCTTTGTGTGTTCAAGCCCCTAACTGTCTTTCAAATGTCCATCTCTTTACACGTACTTCATGGAGCACTGAAGACAATAGCACTGATATTTAACTTGCCACTAACAATTAGTACTAACATATAATTCATTGCTCTAAAAATGATTCACTAAGAGCCTCCGTTGACATTTGCATTGGTAATATTTGATTTCAAAGTCTTATTTCTTTCTCCTTAACTACAACAGTATGAAGGCTGGAGGTTCAAGGTCTTGAGTTACAGAAATTCAGTCTAAACTAACTTTATGAGATTCATGCTTGGAAAGATATTTCCTTATAAAACCTTCTTCTAAGAATCAGATGGGGGTTTTTTTCTCTCTTGTGACAGAAGCTTGATTTTATATATGAACAAATAAATGTACCTGCTTGCATTGCTCATCATGTTTGTAGTTCAAAAAAAACGTGGTAAGCATCAGGATAAATCTCAGTATTGTTACTTGTGTTCATTTTCAGCTCCTGCCTGTTTCAGTGGAGCGTGACTCCTAATAGGAGCATAGAATCAGAGAATCCTTAAGGTTGGAAGGGACCTTTAGAGATCACCTAGTCCAACCTGGAGCTTATGGCACAGGAGCACATCCAAGCAGGTTTTAAATATTTGAATTCTTCAGGCTGAACAGGCCCAGCTCTCTCAGCCTTTCCTCATAGGGCAGATGTTCCAGGCCCCTGATCGTCCTCGTAGCCCTGCACTGGACTCTCTCCAGCAGCTCCACATCCCTCTTGTACTGGGGAGCCCAGAGCTGGACACAATACTCCAGGTGCAGCCTCACCAGGGCTGAGTAGAAGGGCAGAATCACCCCCCTCAGCCTGCTGGGGACCCTCTTCTTGATGCACCCCCAGGATCCCATTGGCCACCTTGTTGTCCACCATGACACCCAGGTCCCTCTCTGCAGAGCTGCTCTCCAGAAGGTCAGTCCCCAGCCTGTACTGGTGCCTGGGGTTATTCCTCCCCATGTGCAGGACCCTGCACTTGCCCTTGTTGACTTTCATAAGTTTTCTCACCATCCAGTTGTCCAGGTCCCTCTGTATGGCAGTGCAGCCCTCAGGGCTATCAGCTACTCCTCTCAGTTTCATATCATCAGCAAACATGCTTCAGCCTGATATCAGGGAAGTTGAAGTCCCCCATAAGAACCAGGACCTGGGAGTGTGAGGCTACTTCCAGCTGTTTGTAGGAGGCCTCATCACCTCCCTCATCCTGCTCAGGTGGCCTGTAGCAAATACCACCAGTGTCTCCCACCTTAGCATGCCCTTTAACCCTTTCTGACAGAGCAGGCACCACAATAGCAGCTGAGCTTCAAGCTAAGCACCTAGGGAGAATCTAGGGTGAATAGCTAGGCATCTAGGAAGTAAATAGCTGAAAAAGCAAGCTGCCTTAAAGAGAATGTGCTCTGCACGTTTCCATTTGGAGATTAAACCCCTTCCTGGCCATCTAGGACAAAACAGTTGGTCCCACAGTGCAGGTTTTGGGGGAAAAATGAGTCCTGCATTCTGCAGCCACATACCCAAAGCGCTCCTGTCCCCTGCAGAAACAAGTGGGCTGGGAAGCACTGTGGGAGGAGAGCAGGAGATGGGGTGGTGGCGGGAGGGGACACGTGGTGCCGTGTGCGCATCGGTGTCACCAGGGTTCCACGCAGGTGCCGGAACTGCTGCCGGGCTCCGTCTGACCTCACAAAGCGGCAGCGGATCCGTGTCCCCGGGGCGCAAGGGCTGCGGCAGCTTCCGTGCCCACAGTGACGCTCGAGAGCGGCGGTGGGACCTCTGCCACCATGCAGGACCAGAAGGCGGACATCAACCAGCAGATCCAGGAGCTGCGCACCATCATCTCCTTGCAAGGTGACGCTGCTCCCCTGGCCTCCGTGGGATGTCCCCACGTGAGGAGCGTGTGGGACACGCTGTGTGGATGCTGGGACGCAAGCTGGGGCTCAGGGACTGCGGTGGGGTTGGAATGATGGTCTCCAGGAAGGAGGTAAAAGCAAATTTCTGGTTGTCTTACTCTGGAACGTGTTTATCTCCCGGAGGAAGGTCTTGCCAGGGGGCTAGAGAGGCTCAGTTGGGATCTGTCTCCGTGACAGAGCTGTGTTAGGGTGCCTGACGAGGGTGTGGGCTGTGCGTGCACTGCAGTGCCTGGGTGCCAGGAGGCAGGAATGAGCCCAACATGACGTGTTGCTGGGCTTTATCCTGCCAGCTGGGCCTCTGGGCAAGGCGGGGGAGCAGCAGCAGGCGAGGATGGGTGACGCTGTGCCTGTCCAAGTCAAAGGATGGGGACAGCACATCAGCACGTGGCACCAACAGCCCTTTAATGTCTTTCAGAGCAAGGGAAGAAGCTCTTCATGCAGTCAGCTGAGGAGAAGCTCAGTCAGAACAGAGGGCTGCTACCCTACCTGCGCGGGACCGTGCGGGATGACATCAATGCCCTAGGCAGTGCTGAGAAGGTACCTGTGCCCGTGCACCTTGTATGTCCTCTCCCAGCAGCCCGTGTCCCAGCCTGTGGCCATCTAGAACCAGCATCTCAGCTGGGTCTATTTCATGTCCATCTTCATGTCCCACTGGGCACTGCCCATGTCCTCCTGTCACCGGGGGTGGTTCCTGCCCAAGGAGGGTCCAGGATGTTTCAGCAGTCATGACTTGCAGGGTCCCAGGCTGTGCTGGCCCAAGCCAAACTGCTTTGCCTTTGCCCTATCCTTGCTGCTGTGAGTTGATCTGAGGCATGATCCCCACAGCCAGGTCCTAACAGAGGGTCGTGCATGATGCCCTTGTAGCTCCATAGCAGCTCTGAGAGCTGCTCCAGGGAGCAGGAGCTCGAGGATGCTCCTCTTCAGGAGTAACTTGTGTGGCAGGGCAGCAGCACCAGGCAGTAACAAGTTGTATTGGGGATAGTTCTTTTATGAGCACTGACATTCCCTCTCCCACCCACAGCAGGACCAGATCATCATCTCTGAAGCCTGCAGAGCACAGAAGCACTTGGACACCATTTTGACCAGAAGCACAGTAGAGGTAATGAGCTAGTGCTGTCTGGCTCTGACTGTTCAGAAGGTACTGGGGCTAGAGGGAAGGTGAGAAAAATAAGTCCACAAGAAGGGGGCCTTCTGAGATATCCTGTTGTGCCAATGGTCCTTCGGGAGTGGTGCTTTGAGACGTGGGGTATTCGTGTGCAGTCCCATAGGATGGGCACTGAACAGAAATGCTCAATCAGCAGATATCCTCCTTCAGCTCCATGGGAGGATCCTTTGTCCCAGGAGACCCAAAAGATCTCCTCATTGTCCTAAGATGAAGTATCCCCAGGGCCACACAGACATGCAGGGCTGTCTCTGCCAACCACCTCTTGACCCAAAGCTGCAACCTGGTTATAAATCCACGGGAGCTACAGGCAGCTGTGGAGCTGTGGGGAAAGCCCAGGTTAACACCCTTGGCTCAAGGACCTCTTGCAGGAACAGAGCTGCACCTCCACTCTCTTCCAGCATCTGTACTGGGGGTGTGTTATTGACATTCGCTCCCAGGTCTGCATCCTGCACAGTTTCTAAGCCAGATTCACAGCTGCTATAAACAGACATCAACATCAACCTCTTCCTTACCCCAGCCTCCAGGCTACCCTAGAGCAAAGCTCTCCTGGATGCAGCCATACCAGGAGAAGGGCCTGCTTGCTCCATGTGGTGTCCCAGAGCAAACACCCCAGAGTCCCTGGCTTGAATGTGGGTGAATTTTGCCTGAACAGAACCCCAGAGCCTGGCCCTTGTCCAGTGGATGCCTAGTGACTCTTCCCTGCAGCCCTGTGAGCCCTCACGTGTGCTTTCAGATGGCCCGGGAGAAGCTCCAGAACGACATCTTTGACCGGGTGAACGTGTGCAACATGCTGCTGTATGAGCTGAGGCAACGAGACAGAGTCCTGGACGAGCTGCAGAGGCAGCTGCAGCATCTGATGGAGGCAGAAATTGGGGATAAACAGCAACAGGCCCAGATGCAGGTACGCACAGTCTGCTCCCAAGGCGGGAGCCACAACCCTCAGTGGTCACACGGAGGTTTTAATCCAGCATCCTCTCAGCTTGCCTAAGAAAGCCAGCAGCTGCTGGGTTCAGCAGTCTGGGTCCTGTGGGACACCTCTGACAGGAGCCATATCTACTGCAGGTCATTCGCCAGCTGGAGAATAACATTGAGAAAACCCTCATGAAAGTCCGCACTGGCCAGAAGGTCACCACGCTGTACCTGGCGGTGCGGGACGTCCTGAGGAAGGTGAGCTCTCCTTCATCATCCTACCATACCGTGTGCCAAGGGACAGACCGGCTGGAAAGACACGTGCAGGGTGCTGAAGGCACTGCTCAGAGAGCCCGAGGTCCTGCAGAGGGGACTGCTATAGGGCCAGTGCTGTGCCAGACCTCAGCACAGGCCTGGAGGTGCCATGCAATGTGAGGACCTGGCCAGGCTCTACTTCAGCCTATCTGGTGGAGATTTGCTCCCCTGGGATCCAGCTGCTTGCCTGTGGGTGCTGGTATGTCCCAGCTGCACCCTGGCAGCTTCTTCAAGTCCTCTGGAATAACAATAGGGAGTTCTGCTTCCTGACTCTGGGTCCTGTGGGGATGGACCTGCCTGTGGGGTGAGAGGGGAGCTGGAGCTGCTTGTCCTACATCTGGATGTGCTGGATCTGGGAACATCATGCAGGGCATGGCATATCTGTGTGCACTACATAGGCTTTGCATAGACTGGGCGAGCAATCTCCACATCCCTGTCTCTCCTGTGGAAGGAAATGATGATCCCTGACAGTCTGTGTGTTTCCCAGGAGCTGGCCCACCTGCCTTTACGGCTGGATGTCCTGCACAGGATGGTCGAGGTGTACCAGGGGGAGCTGAAAGGCATGGAGCTCATGGCGTTGGATGCCTTCAAAGCCACTGACACAGCCAAGGTGAGGACTAGGCCTAGGGCACTCCTTCCAGGAGCCAGAGCCCACAGTGACCCGGCATGGACTGCATTAGGTTCCCAGGCCATTAAGTCTCCCTGCAAGAACATGTAGAAGAGACGGAGCTGGACTTGCCCATGGTAACCAGATGTCTTCACCCTCCTGCCTTATCTGGCTCTTAGATGAGGCTCCTTTGGGGGTGGGAGGGAGCCTGCTAGAAGCACCAGCAGTAGGAAAAAACAGCCTCTTCCAGCCTTCCAGTCCTCCTTGCCCGCTGTGCTCTCCTACGCTCTTTGTCATATGGGAGGTCATTTTTGACACGAGCTGTCCCGAAAGCAGCTGCATTTCAGCATGTGTCTTAGCTTGCTCACAAAGGTCCCTTCTAGCTTTGACAACAGTTTCTCTTTCTTTGGTTGTTCAAACATGCTCCAGGTGGACCTGGCCAACCTGGAAGCTCAGTTCCTTATGGAGAGAAACCTCAGGGACCATTCCCTGGCCGCCCAAAAGGAGAGAATCGACAAAATCCGCCTCAAGGATGCAAGCGAAAGGCAAAGAAGAGCGGTGAGCTGGTGGGAGCCCAGGGCAGGTGGGGACATGCAGTTCTGAGGCTTTGCTTGGCTGGGGCACGAGCCATCCTGAGGGGTTCAGGATCTATCAGCTTCTGAGCCCAGGATGGTCCCATTGCTGACAGCTCCAGTGGGGGAGGAGGCTACAGGGCTGGAAAGCCAGGGGCTGTAGGGCCACCTCTCCCAGGATTCCAGCTCAGGGGTTCTCGCTTAATGTCCTTGCAGCAAGCCAAGGGTGAACTCGCCGTGGATTTCCCACCCCTCACCTCCCAGGAGACGATGGGTGAGTGCCTCGAGGGTGCACAAGGGGATGGGGCACGAGACCTGCCACCACAGCACCCAGGGCCGTGCTCGCTGTGCCCCGGGCTGCATGGGGCTGTTTGCCAGCTTGGGGGGTGGTTGCTTGGCCCCTCCTGTGAGATTTCCCCCTTCTTACTCCAGCTGGGGCAGCTGCTGCTGTCCCCAGGATGCTCTGGTGCACGTGGGGTCCTTCCCATCACCATCCCCTGCTGCCCCATGTCCATGTCCTGCAGCCACCAGGCCTCTCTGCCATAAGTGTTCTTCCCTGTGGTGTCCTCCTCACATCCAGGTGCCAAGCTGGAGGCTACGAAATCCCAGATTGAGCATCAGGCCCAGGTGACGGCGGAGGTGGAGAAGGTCAAGTCTGCGGTGCAGTGCTCCCGTCTCTGGGTAATGTAGAACTGTCTCTGGTAAAAGCAGCTCCAACTGAGGAGAAGCTGCTGGGGGCTCCAGGCCAGACTCTTGTCCCTGGGACCTGAAATGCCTCTGCTCGTATTTTCATTTTTCTGGGGGGATCTCTGGCGTGCTTTGTGCTCTGAGCCCCCACAAAGCCCTCGTCCTTGTTCTGATGAAGACGAGCTGCTTTCCTCTGTGCTATGAGCCTGCAAGCGGCACTGAAAGAAATATCCCCGAGGCCAAGGCCCAGGGAGGAGAACCTGCCCTTATTTCATGTACCGAGGCCTATGGCACAGTGGTCTGATCCCTCTTGCTCTCCTGTTATGACCAGGACATTGCTGGGAGGCTTCTGGCTCAGCAGAAATCCACAGTAGACCTGCAGCAGCACATCAAGGAGTGTGAGGAGAAGAAGGTGGTATTGAAAGACAAGTTAAAGGAGCTGGAGCTGAAACAGGCTGAGCTGAAGTTCCACCAACCCCCAAGTGCAATCAGGTACTGTTGGCCTTGGTTCAGTGCTGCCAAAGCAGCAAGCAGAGTACCCTAGACTCATCCTGTGGCTGTGGGGACATGGGGCAATGTCCAAGATCCTTGTGTCTGCAAGGCCAGCAGATGGGCAGCAGGAGGACCTGAGGCTGTGCCGTCCTCCAGAGCCAGCCTGGCCCCTTGCACAGCGGGTTGGACAAAGCGTTTTCCTATCTCTGTGTGGCCAGATGTATCCTCCAACCTACCAGACTCTGCAGGGCTGATAGCCCTCTGCTCTGTGGAGGGGGCACCTGGGCAGCTTCTGCAGTATTTTAGCTGTCTCTGTGCTCATGTTCATATGTGTGAACGAGTACGGGTGAATCTGGTTAGTTCTAGGAAGCTTGAGGAAGAGCTGAAGATCAATCTGCAGGAGGAAGAGGCACGTCTTGAACAAATGCAAGCCCAGATGCTGAAGAACCAGGAGCTCCTGCTCATGTTTGAAAATGGCATCGATAACCTCTTCATTCGCCTGTATGGCATCACTGTGCCTGACCAGGTACCCACCATATGCCAAGAAAGCTGGGAGATGCCAGCAGGGTTACAGGAGCAGGGATGCTGCCCGAAAGACCTACCTGGAGGTGTGACAGGAGGAGGGAAAGCAAATCAGGCTGAAGTGCAGGCCATCAAAACCCTTCCTGAACTATTGCTGTTACTCAGTGCAAGGCCAGTGAGGTCCTCCCTTCTCTACTCGTTTCTGCTCCTCTAAGAAGTAGACAGGTATGAAGGATGTGGGAGACGGGCAGCCCAAGCCTCCCTGCAGGGCTGCAAAAGAGCCAAGTAGAGCTGGGGCTTGAGCCTGGACAGGACAAGCGCTGCACAGGAGATGGTGCTGGGCAGCCACATCCCATCTCTGGGGAAATGGGTCAAATATCAGCATTGACACAGTGCCAAGAGAATCTAAACCATCCGAGCCTGATGGTGTCCAGTGTTCAGCACAGCAGCAGGCAGATCTGGAGCTTTGGTCTGGTATGAGCAGCCCTCAGATGGGATTGGGTATGTGCTCAAAACGTGGTCTCAGTCTTGTGTCCCCAGTCTCTGGCCAGACAACACAAGCAGTATGAAACCTCCTCTGAGTCAGCAGAGTAAGGGCAGTTGGTCAGGTGGGTGAGATCTTACTATGCAGCCATTGCTGGGGTAGATAAGGTAGAATCAGAGCCGAGAAGGAAAGGGCTCATTCCCATTCCTGCTTGGAAATAGCATGCTGGAGCTGATGGCTACAGAGCTGAGGAAAGCTCCTCTCTGCTGCTTGGCACTCAGGCCAGGGGGTAGAACAGGAGCAGTGCTGAACCCCCAGAGGAAACAGACAGCAAACAATGGGCTGGGGAAGCATGGACCACCAGGAGACCTCTCCTCTCCTCATGCTGCCCCATCCTCTGCTCCCAGCCTGCCTGGTGCAGGATCCATGGTGCTAATACCTGGGGTGCAGTGACACTTAGGTGCAGGAACGATGCATCCAAGTCACCCAGAACACTACCTACCTGCATCACTTTCCTCAACCTGATTATTCTTCTCCCGGTGTTTGACTCCAGGATATTTCTGCTGAGGCCAAGGACACGGATGAGAAGCTGCAGCACTGCGAGAAGAAGCTGCTGTATTTGGCACAGCTTGTGAGCAACCTGCCTGCCCAGCAGAGCCTGGATGAGGATAATGAGGTACATTTTGGGCTCTGATGGAGCTGCCCATCTGCTTGGACCCACGTGGGGCTTTCTCTAGAGGTGGCTCCTCCCAAACTGTCCTTCCTGTGAGGAAGATGCAGGTTTGCCCTGAGGAAGACCCATGTAGGGGCTTGGCTGAGGGCAGTCCTGGTTCTTGTGAGATTGCTTTCCATCTTGAGGAGGACAGCAAAGTGGGACACTCTTGAGGTCTAACACCCACCTCCTTTCAGCACGTAACTCAGGTGTTTCTTTTGCAGACTTTTGTGAAGGTCAGGAATTTTCTGGAGAAAACAACCAAGGAGGAGCCACAGAACCTGAGGATTTCTTTCGAGGATATAGGCATGGGCGTTCAAGGTACAAGAGCATTGCTAGGAAGGGCGAGCACGGAAGGGAGATGTCCCACAGTTCGTGTCACAAGCCCTGCCCTCTGGGATTCCTGAGCAGCCTCACCTGCCTCCCGGGATCCCAGCAGCTTTGAACCTCTGAATTTCCCCCAGATGAAGCCAGGACTGACCCTGCCTTAGAGGCCAAGTGTGGGTGGTCTTCTCAAGTGGGGATGTGGGAGAACAGAGGCAGCTTGTAGTGCACCAAGTACTAAACAGCAGCAGGTAAAGAGGACAGATGCCATGAAAGGAGGGAGAGCTGTGTATATTCGTTAGCCAGACTGGGCTGGACCAGGGTTTCTTAGCCTCAGCTATGGCATCCTAAATGTCCTTCAGGCCTGCAGGCAGCTAAGGTCTTTAATATTACCTGGTTATAAAGAACCACCAATGCTTGGCTCCTTCCATGTCCTCCTCAGGATGGAGATTAGAGGCCAAGTTTTCTTCAATACACTTTTTTGTATAAATGAAAAGGGAAACTGTGCCTACCACCTTGTGACTGTAGAACCAGAGCTTTGGGGAAACCCCAGCAGTGAGGGCACCAGATCAGGGAGGTGGCAATAGTGTTGTCAGGCTTTGGCAGATCAGTATAAAATGCTGCAATGGAAAACCCAGGTGGGAGTGTGTGCTGGAGGGTGAGGCAGGGGTGCAGGGATACTCCCAGCAGGCACAGCAGATGTGGCCCAGCAGCTGGTCCACAGCAAGTGCCTCTCTGCTCTCTCACGCAGATGCCTTTGATTTTGCTGAAAAAGACCATGGCCATGTTCTCACCCGGGATGAGATCAAGAAGCAGGGGCTGCGCTTCATCGAAAGCAAGATGAAGAGTGGCAAGAAGAAGCAGCAGTCATTCCCCAAGGGCTTTTGACACCCCAGCCAAACCACTGTTCTCCCCCTAGACAATAGAGCACATCTTTTTCTATTCCTTCCAAGCCCATGCAGAAAACTGAAGGGGATCAGGAGCAGTAGGATCTTGGGTGGGATCATACCTACAGCTCGAAATGAAAGGCAGCAATGCAAGGACAGGAGAGAGTCAGGGCTTTCAGCCTCCCTATGCCACCCTTTTTGAGCTCAAACCCCCTGCATGCAAGGGATGTTTGACTGAAGATTACACAATAGTGAAGTTATAGCAGCCAGGACAGACTCTGTCCCATCATCACCGAGATCACTCCTGCCTCTTCCATCCCTGCATTCACATGCTCCAACTTGTACACGCTAAACTCAGAACAAGCTTTAGGCTGCAGAGAAATGCATGAAGGTAACGTCCCACCCAGGTCACCCCACACAGCCTGAGAAAGGAGAGGAGGCCAGGTCCACCCCCAGCCCACAGCCCAGATTTGGATGCTCAGCCCTGCAGCTTTCCCAGGCCTGGGATGGAGCGGCACACGTATCTGCTGCCAGGGCCCTCAGACGTGGCTCACAGCGAGACACTCATACAGCAATGCTGCAAATAGATGGTGCTGTTTCCCCAGGCACAGATGACACAGAGAACCTTCTGGCAGGGAACACCATAGTCGTTGATGGTGACTCAGGAGAATCACCTCAGCCTCAGACCAGGGCCTCGGTCCTTCCTGCTGATGTGACCATGTGGCATCAGCAGCACACCAGGGTTCACTGCATCTGCCTGTGCCTCATGCTGGCGTCACTTGTGACGTGATAAGGGAAAGGGAACTACTGCTTTTGCCAGGTCTCCTGAGGGTCTGGCAGACCACATCAAATGCTGTGATGTGCTTCGTTAGGCTGTAGGTTTGAATATATTGTAGAAATAACGAAATGTATCAGAAAACACATCTTAATGGAGCTCCATTAAAAAACAGTATCCATATAGCCACGCTCTTTCGAAATTAAATATCACATGGTAATGGCGTTAGTCCACATCGTGTATCTGTCCTGTTCTCACACGCCCGCCACAAACAGAGTGTGCCGTCTGGGGTCTGGAGCGAGGCGTTTGCTGCTGCGAGGAGCTGCCCGAGCCCGGCAGCGGCAATCTGCAAACACACACCGGGTGAGTTGGTGCGAGCCCGAGGGCACACGGCAGCCCGGGCCTGCTTCGGCAGCAGCCAGGCCCGGAGAAATGGGTATCCTGACTGTGCCCAAGGGGCAGAGAGGGATGGCCCTGAGCTCTGCCCCTCTGCGGCGTCACTGTGCCGCCCCTGGGACACACGGGATGCTCCATTCGTCACCCTGTCACCTGCAGTAAAACACACCTGGAGACACTTATCTCCTGGCACTCGCTTTAACAACTATGGGATGGTACCAAACACTGAACATAATGGGGGGCAAAATGGGGCATCAATGGGAGAACACAGTGCAAAAGAGCAAGAAAGCGACCTTCTGAGCGCAGCCATCCCACCGGTTATCCGGGTTATTTCTGGCACTTCGTCTGTGTCTGAAGTTGCGACCTCACACAAACAGGTTTTATTGTAAAATTAAAGGCTTCCAGTTAACTAAACAAGAAGTACAATTAGAGCTTCTTGGTCTCTTTGAATACAAGATTTTGAATTCCTTTTCCCTGTAAAGCTTCGCTGTTCCCGTTAAAACAGAAAGCTCCTGCACATTTAATCATGTCTCGGTCGGTTCTTGTTGACCTTAGGGGCCAACCCAGAGTGCTGAATAAATCTCAGGCACACACATCTTTCAGGAGCAATTAGAGCCTTTAGACATCTTCACACTCTCTCATGAATTATAGGTCCTTAGCATTTTTCTCTCAAAAATGAGTGAAAATCCTTCATTTAAACGTAAAGAGCAAAAGAGAACTATCCCAAGTTCCTGGAATGCCACCAGTCATTTCCAGTTTGCTGCCAAAAAAGGGCTTTACCACGGAACCAGGGTCAGGATGAAGCTGGTGCAAGAGTCTCACAAACCCCTGCTCCACACTGGCCATCCGTCAGGAAAACAGGAGCCGTCAAAACATGCCCCGAGAACCCTCGCGCCTCCGGATAGACCCCGTGCCCGGAGGGAAGGGCGGGCTCCCGGGAGCGGCAGTGCCCAGCACCACCCTGGGCTGCCCCCCCAGCTCTCACCTGCGCAGACACTCGCTCTGCTTCCGCATGTCCACGGTCTCTGCAGGGACCTGGGCAATGGGGGGGATCTTGCGCTGGAAGAAGAGGAAGCCCTTTGGGGGTTTTTCCACCTTAGTTTCCTTCTCCTCCAAGTCGCTTGGAGGAATGGGAGGCAGCTTCTTCCAGTGAAACGGCAAGTGGCTGGGAAGGCTCCCTGCAAGGAGGAAACAAGAAAAGTCTTCAGAGTTTTCTGGAAATAACCTTTTCTTGCAACACCCCAGCCATGAACGCCATGCAGATCTGCTCGAGCCTGTGATAGAATCCTCTGAGCTGTCACCTGATTCCTTTTATTTTCTTGAGGTCTTAGGCCCCTTCTCACACTGGCCGTCCCCCAGCTCCTCCTTTCTTCAGGGCAACGCTCTTCCCTGGCCTATTCACATCCCCTGCTTTGCCTCCTCCATACTCTGAAGCTTTCTTGGAGGAGGTGGTCGCTTGGCAAGGTCTCTTTGGTGAGAAGATCTTTGAGGGCAGCAGTTTCAAGATCTCTGTACTGCTCTGGTACACCCCAATTTGCTCTTTTGGCACCTTAGCTACCCTTCTTGGTGAGTAGCTAAGAAAATTAAGTTGGAATTCCTAGCTTTCAAAACAAAACAAATTTTTGGCATAGCTTGGGAGCCTTCTTTTCATCCTCTCCAAGGTCAGTTTTTCCAATCAATTAAAAGCACATCGGTTCCATGAGGCGTGCCAACCCCTTGATTGCCCACAGCTCCGGGCAGAATTAGCTACTCAGCGAGCCAAGGGATTTTCCTAAAGTGCAGCTCCTGTCTGAACAAACAAATATATGCCAGGAAACAGAACTCAGGGGTAAAATGTCCTTCAGCAAAACCAACTGGTGTTTGGAGGACCAGCTTGTCCTGAAATCTTCCACAGTGACTCACTTGACAGTGACTGCAGTGTCCTTTCATGGGGCACCTCCAAGAGAGACGTATCTCTGTCTTCTCGGCACCCTCCTATTAGATAGCTAAAAGCATCCATAAATCTCCCCTGCTTGCCTTGATTTGTCTCTTCCTAAGAGAATACAAACCCTGCTCTCTCTGCCTCTGCTTGTATGCAAAATGGTCCAGTTCCCTGGTTATTGTGAAGGCCATCCTGTCTTCTTTTTCCACAGCCTTCTGCTGGGAGGCTTTTAGGAATTCAGGAACCAATTGTGCATTTGGATTTCTTCGTGCCAGCTCATGGGCATATCTGGGAATAAAATAACAATAAGTTTAAAGAAAGTACCACCTTCCAGCTTGCATTGTCCTGCTCTGGTCATTGGGATCCTTAGGGGAGCCCATAGCTTTCCATGGCAGAATACACTTAATCTTTGAGGGCTCTGGTGGGAAACTCAGAGACACCATCAAGAGCACTAGGGCCAGAAGGACAGAAGGGTCTCCATCATGAGTCTGCTCCAAGGCCTCTCTCTCTGTTGTGAGAAAGTCTGTTCTAACACGAATCCTCCTCCCTGCAGTTTCTGGTCCTGTTCACATCTATCAAGAGCAGACTAGCTTCCATTCCCACAAACTACCAGCATCCTTCAGAAGTCTAAGCTCATCCACCAAGCCCCTTGCAGATTATCCCGCCTTCATCTCAGTGTATCTGTAAAGAGTAAAGCTTGGTCACCTCTGCCTTTAGTGGAACAAGTTAGTAGCATTGAACCCACAGCAAGACTCTGCAGAAGCCCTCTTGACTCAGGCTTCCCGTTTTCCAATAAATATCTCTTTGCCCACCACTCAGACCTGAGAAACGGGTCATTTTGGATGCCATTTATGCACTTGAATCAAATGCAAAAGAGGTGGAAGTGTCACAGGTGTGTGATTTGTAGGCATATAGTGTTTGTTTCACCCTCTAAGAGATATTTTGCTTTTAAAAGTCAACTTACAAACACTAGTCTCCTCCTGATATGCGAGTGCTTTGCAATCTTACCCAAAAGAGAACACTCAGGAGAAGCCTTGTGGAAAAGGCTAAATTCCCTCGGGCCCAGATTGTAAATCTAAGGCACTGCCACCATTCTGCACAAAACCACATATCCTAAATTAATCAAAAGGCAAGAAACAAGACCTAGAATTCACCATGATCCGTTTACTTGAAAAAGTTTGTCTAAAATAACTTCCAGAGTGGATAAAACCTGGCCCTGCACTGCTCCCTTCAGCTACCAAGCATGAGGAGAACTACTTACTGTGGAAATACGAAGAGCAGAGTCGAATGCCTCCAACGAGGTGTTGTTTCTTTGCCTGAAATAACCAAGTCCTTGGTTTCTGCATCCTGCAACAGTAACAGAGACATGGGAGACGATTCCAAGAAAAATCATCGCTTGGTGCACCAAAGGAGCAAACGTTTCTACTGCTCAACGTGGAAACCCTAACTCTAAACCTGCTTCCTGCTCTGGCAAGTAGAGGGAATTGCATCACCCGACGCTGGTCAAGAGAAGCAAGAGGACAGTCTGGAGAGACCCATGGAAAAGGAGCTAGAAGAAAACTAGAGCAAGATGACCAACGTGATAAAACATCTGGACCAGCTTCCATGTGGGGAGAAAAACACATCTGGACTCCCTATCTCACAGGAAAAAAAGGACTGAGACCAGCAACGATTGGATCAAATGGTTTTATAAGATAACCGCTTAGGAAAAGGAGAAGAGGAATCACTTTTTATATCTCCTAACACAAATATTTAGGGGCATCCCATGAAATGGTCAGGCAAGAGGTTGAAAATTGCCACAGGTAAGTGTTTGTGTAGGGCAGGTTGCAAAACCACTGCCCTGATGGCCCAAACACCTGGAGGACAAGTGTATTCCTAAAGCAGCTAATCATCATGTGCTAATAAAACAAACAGTTATTAAATAGTTGATTTTTTGAAAGGGAGGGGGGAAGATAATTTCCACTACTGCAGAAAACCTCCCAGTTTTCATATTCTGTATTCTAGGCCTCTTTCTTTTGACCCATTACTGCTCTTCTTAGACTCTTCTGTGTGCCCAGGACAACTGAGTGCTAAAATATAAATTCATATAGAGGTGCCTTGTGGAAGCTCCTGGTAGGAGGCTTACGGTAGGCCAAGAGAAATCAGTTCCATGGCCCTTTGATTGGAATCCAAAATCACTGTTAGTAACGCTGGAAAAAATTATTAACTTACCCTGAGAAAAGCTTGTAGCAGCTTCCCAGTCCAATCCAGAGATTTAAGAAAATTTTGATAAAATCTCATTTGCAATTCCTTCCCTTGGACAACAAGGATGCCCAAGTCTTGAAAAACAAGCTTAGCATTGTGTCTTTTGGCCAGGCAAGAACAGAACGAAAATGCAATCTCTTTTACACAATCCTTCACAGTCTTCAGAGGAAAATCAGTCTCTGTGGCTATCCAAAGATAATTCAGTTCGGCAATTGCCCTATTATCTAGAAGGGAACAAAAGAGTAAGAAAGTAATTTATACAGCTGTTTAGCAGACTTGAATAAAGTTTCAGTAGGCCCCCCAGGCCCTCGGGCAATAGCACACTGCTCCAGAGTTGTCTTGTTTAACCACCCCTCAATCTCCTGAAAGAAGCTT
Source organism: Eudromia elegans (assembly GCA_003342815.1). Classification (NCBI taxonomy): domain Eukaryota; kingdom Metazoa; phylum Chordata; class Aves; order Tinamiformes; family Tinamidae; genus Eudromia; species Eudromia elegans. Next base: position 552,729 of record PTEX01000259.1, on the reverse strand, counting down.
TTCGAGCCTCCTAAAGGAAGGAGTCCCATCAGACTACAGTGACTTGTGAATTGAAGGTTCAAGCGGACAGCAAAAGTAGGAGGTACTGGACTGTTACTGATGAAAATTACCTAGGCCAAGGCAAATGGAGCTCTGGTATTTGCCTTTGGAAGATCTGATGCCACCTAAGCGTGGATCATCAGTTTTGTCTCCATTGGTTTAGAAGAAACATCTCCAGTATTTCCATTAGACAGCGGTCACCGTACCGTCGGCTAAGTGGGAACGGTAGGAAGAAGTGTGGTAAAACAAATCAAAGAGATGCCCTAACCTTATAGCCACAGCAACTCAGGGGATGGCTTCCTTTTGTAAAGCTCATAACGTTCTCGGGACCTTCTGAAGGAGTTTTGTCCCTCGGTTGGTCACTTAGAAATAGCAGGTAGAGTTCACCCCAAAGATACCGCGAGGAGGAAAAAGGTTTTCATTTGTCCTCTCACCAGAAATACAGTCTTGAGTGGAAATGAGCCCACAAAAATCTGCCAAAGTGTCAGATATCTGAAAAACTGGCCTCCCAACAGTTACAACACTGTATCCAACATCCAATATTTGTTGCTCAATGGTCAAGAATGTCCCAAATCCAGGTATTCTGATACCCTGAAGGCAGAAAGGAGAAGGAACAAATAATGAGCATTTTGTGGACATTAATACTATAGGAATATTTTACAGAGCATTTTGGAAAGCTTTGAGAAGAACATTTTTCCTTCCTTTCCCTCCAGCCTCTAAAAGGTATTTGGTGAAGGAGGAGCAGAGCCATCATCCCTCAGCTAGACCAGGGTTTTGCAACAGTTGGGCTAAATTGGAAAAATATTCCAAGCTCTCTGGTCTTTCCATTCCGATTGTGGGAAACGAAAACCACGAAAGCTGTTAAATACTTTTTTCTTCCAGAGTTGAACTTCATTAAAAAAACCCACGCAATTTATGGAGAATCTGGTCTGTGACCTTTTTGTCAAGTGCAAGGCACCTCTAGGATTTTTTTATCTGCTTCTAAAGGAAAGGAGGAACCACTGCACTCAATGGCACAGGGCTTTCAGGCCTAATAAAATCATAAAAAAGGAGGAGGAAAAGGATATGAGTCCCACCTGATTCATCAGGAGCTTTTGCTGGATGTACTCAGACACAGTATCCCAAATTCTCATGACATCTGAAAAGCGAGTGGAAGACAAGTTATCCTCCAAGTCTGCAGGTTTACCACCACTTGACACAGTCCAAACCACACAGACAACACATTCAGGCTAGACTGACTGTAATTAGACTAGCTGTTGACTCTCTGCTTTCTTCTTGCTCCAAGAGAGGTGGTGGTGGTGGAAATGAAGAGGTGGGAAGTGCCTCAGACAAAGGGATCCTGCCACCTCTTCTACCATTCCGGAGATAGAAGTGGAAAGAAACTAGGGCAGTGACTTTCTTCCTGGATGAGAACAGTCAAGCTGAGCCAATGGAAGGCAGTTTCATGATGATTCATTTCTAACACTTGACTTCAGTCTATCTCTCAGCAGAAGACCCAGGACCTCCCAGCATTCCTCTGAGACACAGGTCTCAAATGGTGACCTTCTCCCTGGTAATGGACTGGTAATGGATTTCCCTCAGCAAGAGGATGGGGCTCTGCTCTCCTTGGGAGTCTCCAAGGCTCAGGGTAACCCCAGGTTCTCCCTGGAGGAACCGGGTGCCCCTGCAGACACAGGCTCTGCTTGGCCAGCAGTACCAAGCAGTTCTTCCAAACAAGCAGGAGCTGAGGATGGGCAAGCCTCACTCCTAGGCAAGTGTTAACCCTCTGTGCCCAAGGTCTCCACCCTGTGGTTGATTCCCCAGGGAGGCAGGTGCAGAGTTAGGAGCAGCATACGGGTCTCCTGCCTGTCAAATTGACCCATGAATCAAAACGACACCCAGTCAGGGCTCCTCTTGCAGCCATCAGTCCTCTCCAGCCAAACCTCCACCTCTGCCTCAGGGTTTCCGCAGCTCTTTTTGTACTGGATATTCCCTAGGACAACCCTCATGAAGTAGCTCCCCAGCCCTTACCACAAAGGGAGAGTTTCTTAAGGGTTGGAAGCACCTGAGGCCCCAGGTCTTCCATCCTTGCTCCAGTCTAACTCCTGTAGCCTCCTCCTCCACCTGCCTTGCTCATGCTTCACCACACGGCCCTCTGACGTGACCCTGATGTCCCACTTATCTGCCCCATTTGCAGAGCAGCACCAAGAGCAGCAGGTAGCAGCGGAACGCACAGGGTGGTGGGACCCATCGCTGTCAAGCAGAGATGTCCCTCTGTGACCCCAGACCATGTCACAGAGGGGCCGGGGGGACCTCGTCCCTGAGATTGGTACAGGGCGGTCAGGGGAACCACACAGGGAACTTCGAGGTGCTTCCTCCGCCCCACATTCCACTCCAGGTAGGACCTTGGGCAGAGAGTGTCCCAATGGGGTGGTGCCCCATGCACACACGGGCAATTGTCCCAAACGCTGGAAACCGAGCAACAACTGACGGCACCCGGGGATTGCACCGGGTGCTCCCACAAAGGAAGGAGCACCCGAGGCAACGCAGGGCAGGGCTGTGACCGCCCCCGTTCAGCCTCCGGAGGGAAGGGCTGCCGGCGCAGGGATAGCACAGCCCGCGCACCGAGCGGAGGCATTTCCTCTTTCTCCCGGGAGAAACATTATCTCCTTGCACTGCTGTTGTTGTCAACGCGTTAAAGACAAATCCAACATGTATGTCTACAAATGGTGCCAAAGCTTGCGAAAAAAAAAGCCTAAAATAGGACAGCAGAGAATTCGCATCAGAGTTTGCTGGACTAAAATATCTGCCCTGGAGAACACTTGTGGAAAGGCTCCATTTTGAGTGAGTTTTTTTTCCCCCTAAAAGTGATTAGAATCACATGGAATGGAACAGAACTTAGACAAGGCTCAGGCTGAGATTATTATTGCAGGCAAACACTGGTTTTGCTCATTATGAGCCTGCAAATACAGAGCTGGGGTTAAAGGGGAGCCCTGGCAAGGGTGGGAGGCCCCAGCCGGGCCCTGGGGACGCAGCACATCCCGCAGCACATCCTTGCTCAGCCCCTCCTGGAAGGAAACTCTGCGGATTCACCCACGGCCACACTGAGGAGGAGGAGGGAGAGGGATTGCCCAACACCTGGGTGCCCATTGACCACGTGGGTGCAAGGTCTGCGAGCAAGGAGCCCCACGGCTCTGCTCCTGCACCCCACACAACCAACAGCAGCAGCGGCTCCCAATGACACCCCTTAAAAACAGCACAGAATTCCCTGCAGACCGATCGGGCTGGCTGGTGCTGAGCAACCCTCCCTGAGACAACATGGGAGGAGAGGCTACGTCAGGTGCCTTGGGAAAGGAGCTAGAAAGAAGCTAAATAAAGCTTTCTTCTGGATTATGGTAGCAGAAAAAGTGGGATGCATGAGCCCCCTTTGTCTCTTGGGCTTCCACACTGACAGCTGCTTTCCCAGGAGGAAAATCAAGCTGACTGATTCCCTATTTCCGTATTATTGATATTAAAACAATATTTATATCCTACTCTAGATAGACTGTTGTAAGGGACTGCATGTGAGTTTAAGGACCTTTGTAAAGTAAAGAGTGAGGTGAAATTAAGACATTGCCACTAAGGATGAAGGGAAGGATTCTGCAGAGGACGGTTATTGCCCCAAGCATCACCCCCGGCGTGCATTTGGGGCAGCGCTGGTGGTGGACACTACAGCCTGCGGTGCAGGTTAGCTGAAAGGCACAAACAAGGCTGCGAGCAGCTGCCTAAGCCTCAGCCCTGACCTCCCGCACAGCTTGATCTTGTCTCCCGGGAAGACGGCGCTGGCACAAGCTCCAGCGATGCTGAGGACAACCAGGAGCCAAATGAACTTCAGCAGCCGGGAAGGAGCATCCAGACCTGAGTCAGCAGCACTGGCTGCGGGGGAGCATCCAAGGCAGAGGCCCTTTCTGGGCTCTGTTCCCTGGAAGGCCTTGGAGCAGAGTCAGGTCTGCGGGAGGCTCTCGGGTCGGGTTCTGGCAGCCTGATCCCAGGGGACAGGAGAGGGGCCTCGCAGGTCACATCCTCCTCACTCTCCTGCAGCCTTGACAGGAGGAAGAGGATGGAGGAGCTTGGAGGACACAAGGGCAGGATAGGGGCAAGATAAACTTGGAGCAGGGCACGGAAAACAGAGGGATGCAGAAAGCAGAGCAACCCCAGGGAGTCCTGCAGGGCCAAAGCAGAGGGGACCAGAGGATCCAGGCAGAGATGAGGAGCAATCAAGGGGATCTGAAGGCACATTGTGAAAGGAATGGGGAGAAAGAAGGGAGATTGTCTTATGTTATGGCACAAGACAAATGGAAGAGATGCAAGAGCACAGAGAAGGCAGAGGGACCCATGGGGGGAATTGGAGGGGATGCGAGGAAGCACAGGGGGAACAGAGCTGACGTGAGATGCACCAGGGGAGCAGGGGGAACCTGAGCACAGAATGGGAAGTGGGAAGTGAGTGGGAAGTGAAGAGGAACCAGGTGCCTGCAGCTAGGAACAGAGCTGGCTGTGGGGGAACCAAAAGGGAGTGAAGAGGAACAAGGTCCATGAGCAGGGAGCTGTGCAGGGCCACCAAGGAGGGCCGAGTACCTGCAGGGGGGAAGCACATGCAGGCAGGAATATTAAAGATCAGAAGGGCTGCAAGAGACACACGGGGCAGTGGAACCCAAGGACAGGTAGAAGGGAATACAGGGCATCCAAAGGTGCTCTAAGGAAACAAGAGGGTAGGAGGAAACACAAGGATCCCCAGGACAGCAGCCCCACATGCTCCATAGCTGGGATACACAGGGCAATATACAAGGTTAGGGATGGTCCCATGGCACCCAGCAGATCCCATGAGGAGTTTAGGAGCCACCAACAAACAAAGCAAAGGCCATACTAAAAAATCCTATTAATACAACAAGGATACAGGAGCAGAGAGCAAGCACACCTACCACACAGGCCAAGCAAGAGCTAGAGCAGGAGCTGACGCTTAAATAGGTCTCCTGGGCCCTTGGGAGGGGATGTGGGAATCCAGGTGAGGCTGCTCAGGGCAATTAATCTTATTAGTGCCCTCAGGGCCCTGTTAATGTGTGAGAGTGTATAGAGGGGTAAGGAAGGACCTTGGGTGAGATGTGCCCATGTGCATGGGGATGAGCTTTCGTGCCAGCTCCCATGGCTGTGCTGTGTGCCCACGTCGGGCTGTGCAGGATGCTCTGTCCATAGGCTCACACCTGTGTGCATTAGCCCCCAAAATGGGTCTTGTGCAGCTTTTGGCTCTTTTTGCCCCCCCCTGCTCCCTGGCCCCTCTCTGCAGCTTCCTCACGTCCCCGTGCAGGGCACTTGGCTGCACCGAACGCCTCCCAATTCCTGCATCCCAGAGGGCAGGGCCGGGGGGACCGGAGAGTGTCCCCCGCTGCCCCGGGCTGGCTGGGCCGGCGGCTCTTTGCCCCGCTGCTCCTCGAGCCCTGCAGGGGTGGAGACCAGACCCCTTCCCTCCCGGGCTCGTCCCGCTCTTGGCCGCTCCGGAAGCTGGGCTGCTTTCCCAGCGTCGCACCCGTGACCCCGTTGCTGACGGTCCTTTGGGAGGCCAACCCTCCTGAGCTGGCCTTGGCCGCCGTTCTCCGTGTGCGTTTGGGGACGTGTCTTCACATCCACGTTTCCTTCAGCAGAGACAGCCCTGGCTAGCTGGGTGCGGGGGTTGGCTATCAGGGTGCAGGGTTTGGCTAGCAGGGTGCAGGGGTTGGCTAGCAGGGTGCAGGAGGTGGCTAGCAGGGTGCAGGGGGTGGCTATCAGGGTGCAGAGGTGGCTAGCAGGGTGCAGGGTTTGGCTAGCAAGGTCCAGGGGTTGGCCAGCAGGGTGCAGGGGTGGCTAGCCGGGTGCAGGGGGTGGCTAGCAGGGTGCAGGGTTTGGCTAGCAGGGTGCAGGAGGAGGCTAGCAGGGTGCAGGGGGTGGCTATCAGGGTGCTGGGTTGGCTATCAGGGTGCAGGGTTTGGCTAGCAAGGTACAGGGGTTGGCTATCAGGGTGCTGGGTTAGCTATCAGGGTGCAGGGGTTGGCTAGCAAGGTCCAGGGGTTGGCTATCAGGGTTCAGCTTGAAAGACAGAAAGATGCAAGGGGAAGACGCCAGAGCGGAGCGTACCCAGGAGCAGGCTAAGGGATGCCATGGGGCAGGGGCAGGGTGCTGGGGTGCAGGGGGGCAATGCAGGGGACCTGCTGCAGGGAGCGCCGTGGGCTCCCAGGTCCCCGTGTCACACGGTCACACCGCCTGCGACGGCCCTTCAGCCAGCACCGGTATTGCCCTGCACCGGGGCCACCCTTGGGCACGTGCAGGTTGATCCGGCCGTGCCACGGGCCGGGGTTATCGCCCCGTGGCCAGCAGAGCCCCTGGGGCTGTGGCCAGGCCCCAAAGGCAGCGCAGGAAGGGCAGGAGCTTGGACCTGCTCCCCACTCAGCCGGGCCCCGTGTGGGTTCAGGCTGTTGGGGGGTTCTCCACCCTCCCATCCACGATCCCCCTCATCCACCCAGAGCAGCAACGCTGCCTGCTCCGGGTGCAGCAGAAACCCCATGGATCAATCACAAAGAGAGCAGGTCCCGGCTCTGCAGAAGCCTGACCTGGCACCTCGCCAGGGAAAGGGCAGCCACTAGCAAGGGGACAGCGGCCTTTTCCTCGTCATCCTCTGCCCTCCGCCCGCCCGCCGGGGCACACGCGCCCCAGGGCGACGTGTGCCCAGCGGGGCGGAAGCGAAAGGAACCGCTGCGGACAAGCCAAGTCAGCCGTATTTATTGAGAACCTTTGTGGAGGGATAAAAATATTTCCACTAGATCTATAAGAATTTATAAACCTATACTCTTCATAATACTTAATAAATGCGTTTATGACTGTCATGCAAAGGTAGGTATTTCTGTAAGAAAATAGCGAGATTAAAAAAGGAATTTGAAAGCACTAAGAGGCCCTGGGGGTCCCTCCCCGTGAGCGCAGCGGGAGAGGGGACCCCCCCCAGGCTTGCAGCCGATCGGGAACGCAGGTCACGCGCCACGGGCACTTCCCCGGATGCCCCACGACGTCCGCGCCGATCCTCAGGACACCCGCAGCCACCTTCCAGCCGAGACACGTGGACCCTCGGGACACCGCCGGGCATGGGCAGCTGCTCCCTGGCACCCGGGAGGTTTCCCTGGCTCCGCGAGTGGCCGCAGTGCTGGCCCTGATGGGGACGGTAACGGTCTCCGACCCCACTGCTGCCAGCTCCTGCCTCCACAGCCGCTCCATCTCCTTTGGCTTTCCCCAGTCACCAGGCAGGGAGCTGCCGGGAGCAGAGGCTTCGGGTCCGGATCCATTTCTTTGCTCCTGTGACACAGCCCCAGGGCCCCGGGGACACCCTGGGGCCACCCGCGGGAGGTGCAAACCGAGGGCCGCCGGTGGGGAGACACAGCAGTGCTCAAAGGGAAGCCACACTGGGGGACATCCTTGGGTGACACAGGGACAGGACGAAAGGGCAGGTAGCTCCAGCGGCTGAAACACCCAGGGAGGGAGGGATGGGTGCGGATACCCACCATGCCCAACGTATCCCCATGAAGAGCCACCGCCTCAGCCCCGGGGATGGTCCTGGTGCTGTCTTGTTCCCTGCCAGGCGGGTGGCCCCTCCCAGGCTCTGTCCCCCCATACAAGAACCCTGCCAGGGCCCCGGTGGCAAGGGCTGTCCTCTCCAGCATCACTCGGGGGGTCGCTGCCCTGGGGGGCACCCTGCAGAGCATCCATGCCCAGGTTCCCATCGAGGAACTCTGCTCTCCGGGTGTAGACACCAGCCCGGGGGGTTCGGGGTCTCTCACCTTGTCCCCTGGGCTCCCTTTCCTTAAGCCACTGGGCGTCGAGGCAGGGGATGAGCAGGGAGCACGCAGCGGGCCACGAGCTCCGGAGAAACCAGAGCAGAAGCGGAGGCCGCGGGGCCAGGAGGAAAGCGACACACGGCACGGGGACACGGACAGGGCACGAGGTGCGGGAGGGAGGCCCAGGGCGCGCGCCCGGGGTGAACGAAGCCGCGTCTCCTCGGCGTCCCCGGCGGACAAGCTTTGCGAGATGCGATAAGGCGATAACTGCAGCAGCTTAAGGTGTTAGGTGTGTTGTTGGTACCGAGTTTTCTAGCTTGGCTTGGACAGGATGTAGCGTGATGTAAACATTTCTGGTCTCTGAGTGGGGCAGGGTTGGAGGAGGAGGAGGAGGAGGGGGCTAGTGAGAGTCCTTCATCTGCTTCTGGATCTTCTGGAGCATCTCCTGCATGCGCCGCAGCTGGAAGGGAGAGGAGCGATGAGAACCTGGCATCTCCCCGGACCTCCACGCCGTGAGCGTCCCCCCAGGCAGTGTCAGCTCCCTCTCAAACACATCCCGAGCCAACATCCCATGCAGATTTGGATCAACAGAAGCTCCGTTTTAGGTGAAAATCTCAACTCCCTCTCCCGTGTCCTCCTCCTGACTTCAGGGCTGAGGGACCAGCCGCTGGCAGGGGACCACAGAAAGGCCCTGCCTTCCTTCTCGGCCGTGCCACCAGGACAGGGCACAAGGACACCGGCCCGCAGTGGCTGTTAGCAAGAGCCACGGGGTCTCAGCCCACCCGCCCCTGCCCTCGCAGCCTGCCCCGCACTCACCTCCTCGTCCTTCTCCCGGATGAGCTTCTCCGTCTCCGCATCCGGCACTGCGGGGATCACGGGAATGGGGAAATCCGTCCCGCTCTCCCTCGTCAGCTTGCTACAAGGGGCCAAGAGAGAGAAGACAAGGGAGTTTCTACAGCCGCGGCACACAGACCGTACCCAAAACCCACTCCCCAACCCCTGCTGTGGCACGGAGCAGGGCCCAGAGGCACCAGAGCTGGTGTGGCCCTGGGCGATGCACAAGCCTGGGGACAGGCAGGGCTCTGTGTGGCCAGGGGTCTGCAGGCCTGACCTGATCACTGTCTTCAGCCACCCGAAGGGGTCACAGAGGAGATGGAGGCAGAGCCTCCACAGTGATACACAGGGAAAAGGTAAAAGACAACGAATGCAAGTTGCAAGGGGAGAAATAACCAGCAGACCTTTGGAGAACGCTCCTTCCACAGGAGAGCTGCAGCCTCGGGATGGATCTCAGGGAGGTGGTGGCATCTCCATCCTTGGAGATACTCAGCACTCACCTGGACAGGCCCTGAGCACCTCACGCAGCCCTGGAATTTGCCCTGTTCTGGGCAGCAATTGGACAGGAATCTCCAAGCGTCCCCCTCAAGCCCTTCCTACGTGACTCCAACTCGCCCACTTGGTCCATGCTGCAACACCGCAGCTCAGGAGATGTCCTACCCAAACCAGGGCTGGGTCTGTTATGTCTTTTCGCCCTATGTATTGAGGCCAGAAGATACAGCTTTGCACGCCGGCAAGTTCAGCTCTTCCCTGAAGAGCTCTGGGACAGACCCACATCCAGCCTCTGCTCTAGATCAACCAGGATCTTTGGCTTTTGGGAATAACCCACGTTACCAAGAAAAATGTGCTTTTTTCCTTACACTAGCAGATGCTGCTGATCTAGTGAAGGTAAGTGATGTTTCTGTCTCCCCAGCAGCTCTTGTCCTCCACATTTATTGCAGTAACTATTGCAGTGATGGGGACATTGGGCTTTGGGGTGGCACGAGGCCGAAGAACACCCCAGAACCCAGACCCTGCACTGGCACAGACTCGCGTTACAACATCCAGAGCAAGATCTTCAGGATTCCCACCTTGGGGAAAAGCGAAAAACCGAGCAGCCCAGCAAGCCCACGTGAGCACGACCCCAAAGCCGAGCTCCCCGCAGCCCGCACGGAGCCATCCCCGCAGCACGGCCAGCCCCGGCGCACCGGGGGACAGCCACGCTCCGCTCCAGAGCCACCTAAGGACACCACGGCACCTCCTGCTGCCGCGCTCTCCGCCCCGCCGGCTCCTCGCGCTGCAGCGGTGCCCGTGGCCACGCCACGGCCGGGCCTCGGCACTGGGTACCGACTGAGCACACGGCATCCCATCTTGCTCACCAAAGGCATTTTGTTTCTGCCAAATTTATCTTTTTCTCTTTTTTTTCCTTTTTTTTTTCTTTTTTCCCGATGCTTTAAAATCTTTCCAACTCGGAGTTTCCCCAGATCTCCGGTGCTGCAGGATGAGGTGTAACGAGCTTGACGGAGCGTGACCGTCCATTTCCCGGCAAGCCTCGAGTTCGCTCCATGCGGCTCCCAGTGATCATCGATGAGGAAATGCACTTCAGCTAACGCGGATTCCTGCGGTAGGAGCTCCGGGCATCATGTCAAGAGCTCGTCCGCTTAGACAGGAGTGGGTCAGACCAAATCAATCGTGTCTCCCACGAGGACAGCGCTGCAAGGACCTGCTTCCTCCCAGCCCTCAGTGGGGTCCTGCCAGGGGCCATGCATTGACCCAGTGCACCATCCACGTCGCCGGGGTGTTGTTGCTGCTCCCAATGATCACGCGGTGTGCCACGTGCTGCTGCCACCTCTTCTGCATCAGGAACAAGCCACCGCTCTCCAGCGCCTCTGCATGCAGAGCTTGGTTGCTAATCTGCAGGATCCCAGCAGCACTGGCGTATATCCGAGCGCGCAAAGGCACGTGTTGGTTTCTGGTCACATCGTGAACCACCTTGGACAGCCCTGGGTGTTGGTGCCAGCCTCACGAAGGTGTGCTCCTTGCCACGGGGGTGAATTTGGAGCCAGATCCACTGGGATTGCAGCAAGCTCATCCTCCTCCAGCCCATGCAGCAGGGAACAAGCAGCACCTCGTCCACATTCAGCCTTTGGAGGGGTGTTGAGCATGGGTCGAGCTTGCAGGTTGCTGGGATGGGCAAAAGCGGTGCCTAAAAAGCGCAGCAGCTCCTCGATGTGACCTGCCTAAACCAACCCCCGCGTGCCAAGCGGCTCCTCCATGGACCCTGACACTTTCCCTGTCTAGTCCTTGGGCCTGGAAGAGCCGGGCACCACGAAATGCCCTCCCTGCTTCGCCGCGCACGGGAGCTGCGGGAGCGCATGGGAGACCAGGCAGGACCGTGGCCACGCAGCAAGGCCACAGCAAACCCGGAGGTGCCGTCAGCCCTGCCAGGGCGAGCGGTGATATCGGCTCCTTGAGGACACTCGTGGGCTGAAGGGCTCTCAGGAGCCGTGGGCAGCCCCGCTCTGTGACCAAGGCCATCAGCCACCCCAGATCCTGCCGACCCAAGCGCCTGCCTGGGCTCCGGCTGCCTGTGCTCGTTTACCCCCTCGCAGGGGCTGCTGCGGCTGCATCCGCCAAACACCTCGGAACGGCCCCGCGTGGCCCAGGCCTGGCACGGGTCCCTCAGTGCCACCTACTCCCGCACGCTGGTGCCCCTTGGGGGGGACGTGGCAGGGAGGCACCGGGGCAGCGGAGCTGGGCAGGGGGCTCCATCACATCCCTGAGCCTGGGGACGAATCCCACGAGGCCCAGCACCCTCCTGCGCCCACCACAGGCGCGTTGCCTACGGGTGCGAGCAGCACCCTCAGCACCCGGTCCTGCTGCCCCCTCCACGCGCCGGGCCATGGGCCCCCACCGTCAGCTGGGGCTCCCCGGAGGGCTGGCGGCCCCGGGGGGGGTCTCCCCATGTGCCCCCGCAGAGCGCAGGCTGCACACGGCAGGGCGCAGCACGGCCACCGCTGCCACCACCACGGCACGGGCCGGGGCGCGGGCGGCCTCCTCTGTGCACACACAGAAGGACCGAGACAGCGTTTGGTAACAAGAACTTTATAGAGCGTGCGGCAGGACCCGGCCCTGCGGCACCCGTGACGACGGAGGGGGCCCGGCGGGGCCGCCGCGGTCCTCGGCTGCCCGGCTCAGTCCGCGGAGCAGTCGGCGCAGCAGAGCCTCAGCGTGGAGGGCTCCCTCCTGCCCCCGCAGCAACGCCAAGCGGAGCGGCGCACACGGAGACACCGCTCAGACGGGCCTCGCGCTCCCCTCCCGACGCCTTCCAGCGCCTCCCCCGGCCTCTCCCCGCTCCGTGGGTCTAGGGGTGCCACCCGCCCCGCGCAGACCGTGGAGGTGCCCACCGAGGGCAAGGTGCCCAGAGCCCGGCCTGGCACCGGCAGCTCTGCATCCTGGAGTGCTCCCCTGCTTTTGGGAATCACCCTGGGTGCTGCCACGGTGTATTGGGGTCACTCAGGAGGAGGGTAGTGCCCCAAAGTCAGCATCGGCTGCCCCCACCCCTGGGGAGGTGTAGAGAGGCGGAGGGGCCACGTCACCTCCCACCCCAACCCTGCTGAGGACCCAAGGGACATGCGGGGCCTCTGCTGCTGCTCGTCCTGCTCATGGGAGGACAAAGTGGGGACCATGTCCACCCTCACTCGGGGCAGCCCCGCTCCCACCACCTGGGTGCAATGGGTGGGTACAGGAGCCACCCACCCACTTGGCTCGCTTGTGCTCCTGCTCCTCCAGCACGCAGGGACAGAGGGTCCCTCTTGCTCTCCGGGTGGCCCCTCAGGCTGGACTCAGCCCAGCTGCACTGCAAGACCGGCCCGGCAGAAGGGCCCCACCGTGGTACCAAGGCTTCCTCGCCCAGCACACAGCAGTGCCCTGCACGCCACAAAGCGCCCGCACTAGCTCTTTGCAACACGGACACCTCAAATTACCACTTGTGACGGGCCGTGGAGATGCCTGGCATGGGGAAACTGAGCGATGATTTCCCACCCCAGCCCCTCGGCCCACAGCCCCGCTCCCAGCAGGACCCCCTCCGCGGCCGTACTTGCGGTTCCTCTCCTTCACCACCATGCGGGTCATGCTCTGGATGCACTGCGTGCGGTAGTTCTCGTAGTGGGTTTCCCGCGTCACGTCTTTGAGGTCCTGCATGTGCGTCCTCACCAGCATCGTGCGCAGCTTCACAAAGTCGCAGTGGGCCGGGTTCTCCACTGCGGGGGAAGCCGGCGTTAGAAGACAACCAGCTCCCTGCATCCCCCAAAACCCACCGGGATGCACCGGGGGGCAACAGAGCCCACCCTGGGGAGCCCACAGCAGACAACCAGGCTAGACGAGGGTGGTGATGCTGGAGCAAGCAGACTGCTGTGTGCATGGGGAAAGGGTGAGCAGTGTCCCTGTGCCCCACAAGCTCCCCGGGGGCTGGCAGGGCCCTGGGGGCAGCGCTGGGAGCACAGGCCAAGGCACGGAGCTGCTGGGTGCCCCACCACGGCGTTACCTTCCACGATGCCCCACGGGTAGAGCCGCCCACGGACACGCCGGCCTTTGGCCTCCACGACCGTGTTGCTGCCGATCACGGCAAACGGGATGCTCTCCTGCAAGAGGACCACGGGGGTTAGCAGGGCTCGGTCCTACCTGCTGCACTGCCCGTGCCTCGCAATCCCCACGGGCCTCTGCCATATCTAGCAGAGATCGAACAAGATGCCCGGGAAACCTGGCTATAGAAAGTGCCAGGTGGGTCTGCTGTGGTCACTGCATGGATTTCTCCATCCCAATCTGATCCTATGGGTGGTCACTTGGCCAAATTGTGCCAGAGTAGGGCTGGCATCACTGAGGCCATGGTGATGTGTCCTAAGCAGGACTGCTGGGGCTGTCTGGGGACTTTATACAGCCCCAAAGGGAGTTGCAAACAGTCCTGAGGGTCCCCCAAGGGTGATGTGCCCTCCCTCCCCTGGAGCTGGGTCCCCCAAGAAGGGGGCAGAGGAGCCCAACCCACCTTCAGCGCCTGGTCTTGCAGCTTGAACTCCTCATCCTCATCCGAGTCGCACTCAGGGAACTGGTAAATGCGGATCCCATACTGTTCAATCTCCTCCCGGATCTGCACACAGAGAGTCTGGCTGACGGACAGGGCCTTGGCCCCTCAAAAACAGGGTGGGAAAGGCAACAAATAGGCCAACAGCCCCGGTGTCCATGGTGGACTAGCCATGGACCCATAAAACAAGTCTGTCCCCTCCAGGAACCCAGACAGAGCGGTTGTCACACACCCCACCACTCCTCTGTAGCCACCCAGACCCCAGCCAAGCACTGCAGAAAGGCACCCCAGGGGGACACATGGCAAGCAGGGACCCCTGCAGCAGTGGGGACACAGAGAGTGCTCCGTGGTGAAGCCCAGGCTGGCAGCGATGGAGAGAATCTGCAGCTGAGAGGGGATCCGGGCGCCCAGGGAGCCTCTTAGACAAGCCCAGCCTGGATCCTGCCCTTGCCCAGACTCCTCTCACCTTGTTCTTCTTGCGCTCCACCTCGGAAGGTGTCAAGGTGTCAGCCTTGGCCAGGACAGGCACGATGTTCACCCGCTGGTGCAGGGCCCTCATGAACTCCACGTCCAGGGGACGAAGGCTGCAAGGACAGAGCGGTCAGTGCTGCCCCACGGCGGGGCCTCTTCCCCAAACCCACCGCTGTGAGCTTCCCCGGCAGCGCCCAGCACCCTCCGGCAAGCTCTGGAGCTGCTTGCTGAGCACGGACAGGGACGCTGGGGTCGCTCGTACCCGTGGCCGAAGGGCGAGATGAAGTAGATGCAGCAGTGGACACGGTTGTCCTGGATGTTCTTCCTGTTCAGGCCGCTCTCGTCACGGAAATACTGCTCAAACTGCTGGTCAATGTAGTCGGCCACAGGCTTCCAGCTGCAGGGCAAGACGGGTTGCAGAGAGGAGAGGTGGGGATGGGCGGCTGCCCATCCTGCGGGACCCACGGCCTTCCCCAGCCCCAAAGACCCCAGGAGAAACCCTCGCCCTGCATCCAGGCCCTGCTGTGCTGTTTCCAGGATCAAGCTCTTCCTGCAGCTCAGTCCTCCAAGCCCTGCTGGCCCCCTCAGACTAGCAAGATCTGGCTACCGAGGCAGAAACTGGTGGTGGCCACAGGACCCAGCTGGAGGGCAGGATGGGCTGCAGCACTGCCGAGCTCCCTGCTCCTGCTCCTGGCTGCTGGGCTGAGCAGGGATGTTCGGATTTGGGGCACATAAATGGCAGCCAGGCTCACAGAGAAGAGGGCTGTGGGACACAGGAAACCCTTGGTGTGATGGTCAAACCCTTCCCTGCTCCAGTCTCTGCCCTTTTGTGTAGGTGTTCTCCTGCTTTGGAGGATGGTGGCTTGGACATGGCCACAGATTCCTTTCTTTAGGGCTGTAAACACCAGATTTCTGTCTGAGAGCCAGGCCCCGATTTCAGGAGCCACCTCGCGTTTGAGCCCTGCGTGGCCATCTCTGCTCGTCCAAAGGAGCCTGCAGGAGCAAGCCCGAGCTCTGCTCCTAGCAGAGCACACCCTGCCTCACTCCCAGCCCTCAGCCCCATGCCACCACGGCACAAAGCCACCCAAGGCCACTAGCCTGCCCTGGCTGGAGGTCACCGGGGGCTCGTCATGCCCAGTGAAGCCCTGCACCGGACCCTGCAGCAGCAGACACCACCAGGAGAGCGCCCAGCACGGCCGCGGTGCCCTCAGCGGGACGCACCACTCTGTGTTGTTCACAGCGTCCCCGAAGCCCGGCGTGTCCACGATGGTCAGGCGCAGCTTGACGCCCTTCTCCTCGATGTCCACCACGTGCTTGGTGATCTCCACCGTCTGAGTGATGCGTTCTGGAAAGGCAGGAGAAACCACCACGGTCTGGGCAGCCCGGGCAAGGGCGGCTCTTTCCAGGTGCAGCAGGATGGAGGTTTGGATACGGTCAGTCTCAGCCCATCCCTTCAGCCTCCGGAGCCCGGCCTTCCATCCCGGCCACCCCATGCCAATGTCCCCCTGTCCTGCAGCAACCCACAGTGCAGCCATGCCCTGGGCTGCCTGGCATATGGGAGAAACACTTTGCAGTCCAGAGGGGCCGGGGGCTTTGTGGGCTTCCAAAGAGCAACCCAGGGTAGCTGAAGAGCTCCCATGGAGCACTGTGGTCCAGCGCAGCAGACACAGAGGCTGCTCGGGCAGGATGCTCCATGCACCGCTGCTGAGACCAAGCCCTGGCTCTGCATGGCCACACAGGAGTCCCCACCACGTCCCCCCTTGCTGCCCACCGTATCTGGCTGCTGGCACGTCTTGCAGGGCTGCCCAGGAACACCAGCATCCCGTCGAGGGAGAGGATGCTCCCTCTCCAACGACAGCCTAGCGTTCACCACCAGGTGAGATCCAGAGATCAAGGTCTGCTTGCCCCGGGCCTGAAGCAGCCGCTTTCCCATCTCCATGCATGGGATGGGAGCTCCTAGGTCAGAGACACCAACCGTCGAGTGCCATGGGATGCCACCTGCCTGCTGCCATCCTTAAGTCACTGTGTCCGGTGCCCGTTTACTCCCTGCTGACTCCCGAGCCCTGGCTCAGCCTGGATGCTGCTCCATCTCCAGGGCTTTAGAGGCAGAGAAGCCCATCGCATCCCTCAGTGTGAAACCATGACCAGGAACACAAGGACCCGAGCTAAGCACTGCCGTTAGACCCGTCCCCACAAAGCGAATCCACGAGCACAAATGCCCTGGCACTTCAGCAGCAAGTTTCAGCTCGGGCCTGGAAACCCGCACACGGGGGACGGTGGCTTTGCCGGGCAAACTGCCCTTCTCTCCCCTCCATCCATCCCACACTCGTCCCCGTGTCCCTCAATGCTGCGTGCGGACCCACATCCGCGGCCACATCCACACATAGCGCTCTGAGCTCAAACCAGCTCCTAGCAACACAGACAAACTAAACAGCCTCCTCCACCCCAAGGGGGGTCGGAGCTGCTTAGCTGTTTTAATTGGAACGCCAGCTCCAGTCAGAGCAGGGCAACCGGCTGTGCGGCCTCTGCCCGGACCTCCGCTCGGACCTGGACCTTCCCCAGCCTCCCGGCTGTTTGGATCCGAGTGTTTGGCTCCATCGGAAACCCGGCAAGCTTGGGCTCGTTTTCCCACTGCTTTGTGGCACGGGACAAAGCCCCACGGCAGGGGGGACCCGCGTCGCGGGGCTCAGCGCTGCCAAGGACGAAGCGCCCGGCTCCGGGGCGGCAGCTCAGGGCACCCCGTGCTGACAGGCGCTTGGCAAGAGGCCGCGCGTGGTTTTGCTTCGAATAAAGCTCCCAAAGAGACAAAAACGCAGCTTTTCATCAGCAGCGACCTGCAGAGCCCCGTCCGGGCGCTGCGAGGAGCCGTCACCCGTCTGACTGACGTCGCTGGAGGTGCCAGCGGAGAGAAGCGAGGTCCCCGCCGCGGTAACCGCAGCACTAAAGCGGCACCCTGCCCGCGGCCCTGCTGAATATGCAGGCGAGCGCCCCACCGCCTGCGAGCAGCCCCCCGAGCCGCCCACCCGGCACGGGAACAGGCCCCGGGCTCGCTGGCCGCGGCCCCAGCTGCTGGCACCGTCCTTGGAGAGCCCGGACAACGAGACGGGCTCAGCCGGCCCGTCCGCGGTGCCACGGGGCAGCACCGCACGCCCGGTGCTCGGCTATGGCGAAGCGCACGGGAGGAGGCCCCGGCCCCCCGCATGCCCCACGGCGCCCCCCGAGCCTTCTCTCACCTTCGGCGTTAAGGAGCTTGCGATCCTTGTACATGTCCGTGAGGAAGAGGCTGTTCACCAGCGTGGATTTCCCTAGGCCAGACTCTCCTAGGATGAAAGGGAAGAGGAATGAAGGGAGAGCAAGAGGAAGACGAGCACAGCTGGGAGCATCAGGGCAGCCCGGCCTTGGGGACACCCAATTGGCTCCACAAGGCCAGACATACCAGGGACACCCCGTGCATGGTCACGCCAGGATCAGGGGACGCAACAGCACATCCCTCTGCTTGACAGCCGAGAGCTAAACGGAGCAGGAAAGAGCTCCACGGTCCAGCCTTTGGGGCACGCCCAGGACCTGGGACCCCCACCCAGCCGCCACGCCAGGCTGGGACCCACCTGCCACCATGAGCGTGAAGTCGAAGCCCTTCTTCACAGACTTCCGATGGACCTGGTTGGGAAGCGTCGCAAACCCAACGTACTCCTTGTCATCCTGCCGGCGGAGAGGGGCCGTGGCATGGGTGCCCGGGGACGCGGCCACGCACGCCCTGCGCTCCCGCCCCACGCCCAGGACGGAGCATCCTCCGCACCCCCGAGCGGCTCCTACCTCGGAGGAGTCGTAGGGGTCCAGCTGGCCCCAGGGGCTGCGGGGCCGAGAGGGGCTGGGCGGCGCGGGGGCCGCCATGTGCTGCTGGAAATCCATGGGCCGGGAGCGAGAGAAGGGCCTGGCATCATCCGCGGGCTCATCGGCAGCGGCCCTGCCCGTGCTGGAAAAGGGGTGGCTGGGCCCGGAGTCCCGCCGGATCTCCTCCGGCTCCACTTTCCGGAGGTTTTCTCCACCAGGATAATCCTTCAGGAACTGAGCCAGCTCTGCCTCGTCTGAGTCCTCCTTGAGGAAGCGCTTTATCTGGCCAAGAGAAGGGGTGAGGAGGGAGAGGGCAGAGCAGCCGGTGAGGGCGATGCCTGAGGCTGGCACACGGCCCTGCACCGCCCCCGTCACCAGTGTCACCAGCCCAAAGCTTCAGCCGCGGCCACATGCACCCCGAGGGCGGCTGGGCAGAGGGGCAGCTGGGGGCAGAGAGCAGGACGGGGCCGGCCCCGGCCCGGGGACACCGGCGGGTAGGAGCGGGACGGTGCCATGCAGCCCCCGGGCCGCGCGGGCGCTTACGGCGTGTTGCGCGGGGATCTCGGGCGAGTCCTCGCGCTCCGGGGGACGAGGACCTGCCCTTGTGGCCCCGCTGGGGGCCTGGGCACCCCGGGGCTCTTCGGGGTCCAGCGGGCGGGCGGGAGCCGCTGCGCATGCCGCCTGTGCGGAGCACGGGGTTAGCGTGAGCCGGGGATGGGAGAGACACCGAGAGGAGAGGGAAGGGCAGCAGAAGGGCTGGACGGAGCCCGCAGGGCAGCAGGCAGGGAGGTGGGGTGGCTGGTGGGTCCTGCCCATGCCACCTCCCGTGCCACCTCCTGTGCCACCTCCCGTGCCTCTCAGTGCTGCCCGTTTGCAGGTGTCTGTGCACCAGGGATGGTGGCAGCGGCTCCGCCACCGCCTTTCCTTGCGGCCTCCGTAGAGAGCCAGGCAATGTGGCTTGTGGCCATGGCGTGTCTCTGCACCCAAGCACCCCGGCACCCTCAGGCAAAGCAGCTGCGATGGCGCAAGGAGGGCCGGTCGCTGACGAGCGTGCTGGTGCTGGGAGCTGCTGCGGTCCCCTGGCACAGGACGCGCTCCCGGCCGGAGCTCCGGCCGCGCGCGGAGCAGGGATCTCACCACATCCTGTTTACAAGCGCCGCAGGGAGCAGAGGAGAAGCGGAGCCTCCCGAGCACAGAGGGAAGCGGCTCCCGACATGCCAGGGCTCTGCCCAGGGCACCATGGAGACCTCTCCCCACACGAGGGCTCTCGCACCGGGGCCGCTGCCCTATCACCTCCGTGCTCGGGGCCGGGAGGAGGGGGCGATTGCCAGGAGGTCCTGGAGCCTGTGGGTCTCCCCAGGCTCTGGAGGAGCTCGGGGTCTGGCCTCTGTGGCTCGGGGTCTTGAGGCGAGAGCCCTCGTGGGGGGCCACGCGCTCGGGTCCTGCGCGCCCGGCCGGGGCTGGCACTGTGCTCGCCGTGCCGGGGCCGAGTGCTGCCGCGCGCAGCCGGCGGGCTGGAAACAAGGTCACGGCGCGCGGGGGCTCCGCGCTGCCGGCGTGCGCGGATCGATAGCGCCCAGCGGGTCCGCAGCACCCTCGCCCCACACGCCGGCTCTGCCTCGCCGACCTTGAGCACCAGAACAGGCCCACAGGCTCCGTGCCGGCCTCCCCGCCCTGCCCCTGCAGCCCCCGGGGGCTCCGCTCCCCACTGCGCCGGGCACAAGAGCCACCGCCACCGAGCGCGCCTGGCCCCGGCCGCCTCCCTGTCCCCTCGGTGCTGCTGCTCCTCCCGCAGCTCTGCAGCCCTTCGGGGGCTCCCCGGCGTCCCCCAGCCCAGGCACAGCGCAGCGCGTGGCCCTGGAGCACCCAGCACGGAGCCTTTACGCTGCTCCATGCACCACGGGATGGGCAGCAGCACCGGAGCCTTCTCCAGCCACCCCCAGCCCGGAGCAGGACCCATCCTCGGGCAGCATCCCACCTCTTCCCGCAGCTGGGACCCTCCTGGCCATGGGCCCCTCAACCCACGTCTGCCTCCCTCCCGCCCCGTCCAAGGCCGCGGGGAAGCGGCTCCCCCGGTACCTCCTCTCGCTGGCACTCCAGCTCCGGGCAGGTGGCCATGCCGGGGCCCCGCGGCGCCCGTAGCGGGAGGGGATGGATGCACCGAGGCACTGGCGGTGGCGGCGGCTCGCGGAGGGGACGGGGAGCAGCATTAGCATAACTCCACCCTGCGCGCGCACCGCACAGGGAGGGCAGCGGGGGACACGGGCAGGGATGCGGGGACAGCAGGACCGGCGTGGGGCTGGGGAGCACCGGGCACAGCTCGAGTGGCAGGAAGGGAGAGGGGGGACCCGCAGGAGCATTTGCTGAGCAGAGCGCTCTGCATCCCCTGCTGCTCCCTGACCCACTCGCGCAGTGGGAGAGATGGGACAAGCCACCCCGGAGCAGCCATGCCCTGCTGGCCAGGGCAGGTCTGCGAGGAGCTCTAGGGCAGGGGTGTGGATGCGCAGCGAGGGGAACGGGGCTCCCCGAGCACCCTCGTGACCCGCTCCGAGCACACACAGCCCAGCGGGACGCCCAGCCCGAGGACACATCCCCGCCACCATCATGGCACAGACCTGCCCCGCTCCTGCTCCCCAAGCCCCGAGCAGCCCCCCAGCAGGGCCTCAGTGCCGGGAGAAACTCGGGACATTCCCACGAGAGCCTGTCGGACAACTCAACACTTTTACATTCAACGGTTAAAGCTCCCTCACTTGACTCCAAGGCAATGGGACCAACGGGACAGGGTGGGACAAACCGCACTCCAGCACTGTGCCACCCATCCCAGCCCATCAAGAGGGCTGGCGATGGTGACACTGAGGTGGGACTCCCACCCTGAAGGTGGATGACACCGAGTGCCGCAAGTGCCCCACTGGGCTTCATCCTATGAAGGATGGATGAAGGTGAGGAAGCAGCCGGGAGGCTGAGGGTGCATCCCAACACTAGAGGCTCGGCAGCCCAAGGGAAGCATTGGGTGGAAAAGGCTGCCACTGTGCAGGGCTCGCCAAGGCCACAAGCTCCCCGGTAAGTCCAAGGCTCCAGTTTCTGCTGTAGCTTTTCCAGGTTTACCCTTGGAAAGGGTTAAGGGAGCCCGAGGAGCAGCGTTGGGGCTCCGGTCTGCAAGGAGGGCAGCTGTCACCGCGGGGCTCGCCTCAGTCGGCGCAGACAGTGATTCACCTTGATGCACGTCGAGACGCATCGAGGCAGCGCGGGTGCACGGGGGGCTCCCGCTGCGACAGGGCAGGGTTCACTGGGCCGCTCGTGGGCTCCGTTAGGCAGCAAAGTGCTAAAGAGCTCCGAACCCCGAACCGAAGCGCTAAAGAGCTCCGAACTCCGAATCGAAGCGCTAAAGAGCTCCAAACGCCAGCTTGTTCCAGGGAGGACACCTGGGAGGACGGGCCGCGGGACGCAGGCCCAAGCGAGGCCAATGCTTCTGTGCCAGGGCCCCAGCACCGTGGGGATGGGAAGGGACACGGCTGAAGGGACACGGGGCCACGCTGCAGGGCAGACCCACTGCGCCCTGGAGCGAGGGACAGGCGAGCCGAGTGCACGCGGCGTGAGGACCCCACAGATACCTGCTGGGCACCCCCACAGCCCCTGCCGCCCACCGCCGCTCCTCGGCCGCGCTGCCAGCGCTCCCTCCTGCCCGGCTCCAGCGGCAACACGAGCCGGAGGCCCCGGCGCCTCCAGCCCGGCCTCGGCCGCTCCCGCTCAATGCGTCCCCTCGGAGCGCAGCGACGGCACCGGCGGCACCCGCGCACAGGGCCCATCCAAGCGCATCCAAGCTCCCGGGAGCACCGGCCAGAGTGGGGCAGCCTCTGCGGCTACAGCCCCATCGGGCACCTCCGGATCGCGCCCAGCACCGCCCTGCATGGCGCAGGGCCCACGGCCAGCCCGGGCCCCCCAGGGCGCCCACCTGCGAGCGGGGATTTGCGGCCCGTAAGCGGATTACACAAGCGGCTGCGCGCGGGGCCGCCGCTGCCACGGGCGGTTAGTGGCAGGGCCATCACGGCGCCGGCACGCGCGGCCCCCCCATGGCCGCCCCAGCCCATCGGGCCGCGGCCATGGAGCTGCCGCACGCGTCTCCACCCCCCGGCAGCTCCCGCGTGAGAGCGGGGCCCCCCCGCGCCGCTCCGGCTGCTCCGAGACGGCCCCGCGCTCCCGAGGACGGTTCGTGGGACTCCCCGAGCACCCATGCGATGCCCCAAGGGCCCCCTCACCGCACGGCACCGCACGGGGACAGTGGGGACCTCATGGGGACGCTGCCCCGTCAGCAGGTCGCACCCCAAGGCGATGCCCCCCGGGTGTCCCACAGCACAGCACCCACAGCGCCACGGATGGGACCTTCCGAGGCAGACGGGACCCTCTGCCCAAGGGCTTGGGGGGCTGCGCTGCCTCGGAGCTGCCCTCAGCTAAGCACCGTCGCCCCTCTGCTCGGGAGCTTGCAGGCACCTCCGCCACATCGTCATCAAAGTTACTCTTTCTACTCTTTTTCCGCTCTCCCAACAGTCACCTCCCACTCCCAGGCAGCGTCTCAGGCGCCAAGCTGAGAACAGGAGGCGCAGCACCCATATCCGTAGGCTTCCAGCAGCCTGGAAGAGCAGCAAAGGAGGCTGCGATGGAGCCGACAGCCTGGGCAGCTGCTCGGAGCAGGGAGAGCCTCGAGGGCAGCGTCTGAAGCAAGGCCTGGACCTCCGGGGCTGGAGGACGTGTTGAGGACACTCCAGTGAGGAGCGGGGCCACGGGGCACCACCATGACACGGCCCTCGGGGCAGCATTTGAGGAGCTCCCTCCCTTTCCCACTGGGAAAAAAAGAGCAGCCTGAGTTATGTGCAAGCACCGACGCGGGGGGCTCCGGGATGGGAGCGCGCACGGCAGCACCCCCCGAGCCGCAGCCGCGGCACCGGGCCTGTCCAGGCTGGAAGCAAGGCAGCATTTTAACGAGTATCATCAATCATGGGCATCGCCCGTGCACAGCCCAGCGCCGCAGCTCGAGGACACGCAAGAAGCTGCCGCGCTGACAGCATCGAGCAGCTCGCAGGGGCCGGGAGCACAGGTCGAGGAGAAGCTCCCACCACTGTCGCCGGCAGCTCTGCCCTGCACCCAAAAGCTGCAAGTGTTTTAATGAAGGTGCCCTGCAGACCCCGAGCCCGCGGCCGCAGCGCCGAGCGACGGCCGGACCCGAGCTCCTCTTTGGAGTCGTTGCTGCCCCCTGCTCAGCTGCTCCGGAGGAGCCTTCAGCAAAGGGGCCGCGCTGGGAGGGGCAGCAGGGACCATCTGGGATGCGGGAGCGCCGCTCGCGCCTTACCACGTCCCCGGGCTGCGACAGCTCCGGGAAGCGCCGTGTCCGCGCTCAGCACGAGCGGCGCCCATTCCCGCTCCCCCTCTGCTCCGGGGACCCGTTTCCAAGCCCGGATTTGCCCCTGCCCTGTGTTAACATTAAGCCTCTTGCAGAGGCGCTCCAGGGAGCGCGGCGCCGCTTTCCAGAGCCGGTTGCAACACGCTCCGCCGGCTGCCCTCCTATCTCCTTGCAGCGCGTCCCGCGCCGGAGGAATGCGCAGCGCCCGGTTCCCACCGCCGCTGCTCCGCACGAGACGGCGCTGTGGGAGCCGCGTTATGCAAGCTCGCCCCGCTCGCCGAGCCCAGCCCGCCCACACCAGGCCCCGCGGGCCCCCGGCGCCGCGAGCCCCGCGTCACCTGCCCGCAGCGATGCCGGTCCCCGCGGGGGGCACGCGCAGCCCCCGGGCC